>JAGKTI010001605.1:67003-81293 GCA_018397915.1 Birgus latro | reverse complement strand
GTGTATGTAGTTTGGTGGTAGACAGTTAGAGAAACATGCCCAAATCATCTCAATCTACCCCTCCTCATCACAATACAAAGACATTCAACTCATAATCTTCCTCTCTACCCTCAACATTCACACCTCTCATTCTCTGCACCCAGTTATCCGACAAACCACCTCAATCTATCCCTTCTCATCAACACTAATACATTCTAGTCCCATCCTTCCCCTCAGTTCTGCCCTCAACATTCACACCTCTCACTTTCCATACCCATTTGTAATCCTCCATCTTCTCCACATGTCCAAACCATCTCAATCTACCCCTCCTCATCACAACACCAATACACTCCAGTCCTATCCTTCCTCTCAACAAGTCAATTCAACCTTCCATAATTATCCACATACACTAACAGATCTGAAAATGCTTAAGGATATCGTGATGTTTAAACAAATAAATTACAGTACTGTGTTTCCTCCACTCTTCTCCATGCATTCAAGTCACCTCCACCTCCTCCACTCTCCACACAGTCAGATCCCTCCACGACCCGAACTCTCCAGGCATCTCCCATCACTCGAACCAGGCCATCAAGGTGCTCTCTCTCTCTGGAACCTGGCTATCAATCCTTTCTTCACATCCATACACACCCATGGCCAAAGGAACATCCCTGCAAAGTAGAAATAAGTACAAATTAATTACATGTACAGCACACACAACTATACAGCAAGACTATACCCTTTTCACTCCAACTTGGCCTAAAACTGCAATCTCTCCATCTTGAATACTGAATTGTACTTCAGTAAAAGTCCTCTCATTCGGCATCTGGTCTTACAGTATTTCCGGTCTTTCAGCGTTTTTTTTTTTTTTTTTTTTTATAAATACAGTACAGTAAAAGACCATTAATCCGAACACTGATAATCCGAACATCCCAATAATCCGAATTTTTGAATATGGCTGACAAAAACTCCGAAAGTAAAAAAAAAATCAAAATTATAACATTCAAACTGGGTGCCAAATGTGCCGAAGTGCCGAGCGGCGTGGTCATGGATCAGGTAATGCATGAACTGGTAACTCCTCGAAAAAAAACTGACCATTTTTGGATCTGTACCATAGGTTAAAGGAATTTTCCACAGTAATAAATACAGTATGAAGTTTTTGTGCTTTTACAATACGTGCTTATTGTTATTAACCCTGGACTTACTCTCTCTAATTGGATTTACTTTTTTTTTTATTTTTTATGTGGCCGACTCTGGGCATAGGCTTCACAACCTGCTATCAAGGCCCAGCAGTCCTCCTACATACCATACACCTCTACATGTCACCACTTCAGCACTAACACCCACCGTCCATATTGAATACAGGCTAGGGCTGTCTCATACAGGATTGGCGTACTGGTATTAGCGGGGGTATTTTTACGACATGTCGGCGGGTCTTCTGGCAGATCAGTGAAGCCTGATTTAATGAAATTCGAATCCTTAAACTGTTCCCTACCCCAGCGAGGATTCGAACCTGGGTCTGTCGAGACTGCAAGACACCTCTCTACCGATCAAGCCACCGCCTCCCGTGCTGTTTTCAACACTACGCATTACTGATGAGTTAACCCAAAACATCTCAATTTACCATTTACAGTTCATGTCTTCAGTAATACATTAAGTATAAAATTTGCATAATACATAATGTTAAAATGTGCCATATTGTATTATGAATGATTGAAAAGTGATCCATTCAGTAAAATTTCAGTTTAAACATGAAATTGTCTTAGGGGTCCCAACCAAAAATCAGAAAGCTCCGATATGCCAAATGATTCTCGGTCCACTGCCATTCGGATTAATGGACTTTCACTGTAGTCCCATTACAAAAGTTATCTGCTCTTCTGGCATATATGCCGGGCCAATCGGCACCCATGATGGAGTCGCCAACTCGTCGCTGGTACCATGCACCCACAGTTGCCAATCTGGCGCTGTGGCACTAGATCTAGTGCCTTTCAAATTAAGTGCCAATAAAAATTGGATTTTCTTCTCTATCTAGCGCATTTTGAAGTTCAATTTCCCCCACAAATTTGAACAGTTAACCTACAACTTAGCTCATTTTAGTGTTGAGCTTAGCGTTTTTAAAGATTTCTGCCTGCCAACACTGCACGTGCCGTCGGCCATCATGACTCGTGAGTGTCTGGCTTTGTGAGCAGAACCTTTCAAAAGTTTGGAAGCTGTGCTATTTTATGGTGTACACCCAAAAGCACTAACTTCTCCCCCTCCCCCCTCACTTGTAGCTGGAGTCACTGCCAGTGAGCAACCAGGCAATCAAACAGCCCACACCCACCGCTCCCACCCCAACCCCACTGTAAGCATTGTTGGATAGATGTGGAATGGCCAAAGCTGGTGATGTTACAATGTCATGATTGTTTTTATAAACAATCTGAATCACTAGGGGTAAGTATACAGAGGCATTCATTAATTTCATTCATCATCCAATCCTACGTTACCCCATGAGAAGCATAGGAACCCGGGGCTAGGCAAGTTGGTCCTGACATTTAAGATGAGTGACCAGCCTCACTCATCCCTGAGTGGCATTACATGAGTAATAAACCCCAACCACCCCTTGGATATAAACCTTCTCTGGCTCAATCTGATTGGAGCCCCATAATTACCCACTAAACCATCAGGCACTATAATTTGGTTATATGCTTACTGCCCAGCATAGTAAATGACCATTTGGCTTGTCATTCAGTGTACAGTCACCCACAGGCAGAAGGAAGAGTAAACAATGAAGGAAAGAAAGACAGAAGAGGGAGTGTAAAGTAACCCGTGGGCAGAAGGATGAGGAAAGAATGAAGGAAAAAGACAGAAGAGGATGGAAGGAAAGAAGGATGGGGGTAAGGTATGGGCAGACACCCGAGAGCAGCACTACATTGTGCTGTTATCCACAACATATGAGAATGGCACGAAAATGAAAGAATACCTACAATGTATTATTGGCTATATACTTACATCCTGTATTGTGACTGAATGTGGGTCAGTCGTATACATGATGACATTGTGTCACATTTGACAGGTCGGAATATCATGAAGGCAGAGTGTTTATGGTTCATCAGAGCCAATCGCTGATTTGTTTACTTCATCCAATAATGACGGGAACATAAACCCTACGTGATTATATTATGTGGCTTAAATTGCCACATTAACTTGAATTAATGGATGTCCAAAACAACACAACCTGTGTTAATGATAAACAACCATATGTCCTCCCCTGTGTCTACTTGGTCGAGCGCCACAGGGCGCTATGGAGTGCTTCGCTGGTAGACAGAACTGCTCGGCGAGCAAGTTTTTCCACTCGCCGGCAAAGAGAGCAATAGAATGAGGTGGATTGGCCGGCGAGCTCCACTGTTTGTAAACAAAGAAGATGGCGGCCACTTCAACTGTGTACTACAAGTGCTCCAACTGTGGACTACTTTCACTCCTATGAGGAGGTTGAACTTCACCAAATTCATTGTGTTAACCCGAGGCGTTCCGTAGACATATGGGTACGTCGCGACGTTTTGTCACAGCTAGACCCATCGACATACGGGTGCGTCACGCAATTGCAAGGCTCATAATTTGCACAATTTTCAAGTTTCATGGGTGATTTTTGGTAGGCATATGTGGGAGACGTTTCTCTATCTGCTGTCAAGTGGGGATACTGCCTGGCCTCACCTGACCCCCCTTCCCCCCACACTCGGCAATTCACCTGTTAGCAGTGACCTGGCCAGTAATGACATGTTGCCCCATGGTCTCTCCAATGACGAAATTCACGGTGACAGTGATTCCTGAGGTGGAGGACAAAGAAATAAACAAGCTAGAGCAAGAAACAAACAGAAGTGATGAGGTGGTAATGTAGTAAAGGAAGGTGCCATATGTGGATGTGTTTGGTGACTTAACAATGCTTCTGTTGCCTATATAATTGTGTGAAAACCAATATAGTCTTGTACTACACATGAATTCGTACCAAATAAATAAATACATCATTCAAAGTGGCTTGAATTTGTCTCCCATAGTTCATTTTCTTTGAGGCCAGATACCCTGAGAAAGAACTAAAGGTAGGGCTGACTCATCACCTGTAGCACCATTTATAGGCTCAGGAGGGCAATTTCTCTATGAATTCTCGATGTTTCTCACCAAATGTGAAGGTTTGAGGGGGGGGGGGGAATGTTCGGGAATGGGGGGTATCAGAGGTAGGGAATCGGTCAGGACGTGACGGATTAAGTAATGAAACATTAGTCTTTGGGCATAGTGTCTAGTTTATAGGTTTGTAAAACCGCTATGAATGTGTTGGTGACGAAGCACCTATCTCTAAGCAAGACAAAGTATAAGGCCTCCCATCATCCTCATCATGTATATAAAAGTGGTTACTAATGTGTTATAGTGGAGTTTTATTCTCACTTGAGCATACAGACTTTATCAAATAAACTTCTTCAATCTGTGCTTGAGCAGCATCCTCCGCCATCTTGAATGTTTTGGTTGGTCAGCTGATCTGTGTTTACTTGACCAAGCTTTTTTTCGCTCAATCTGCAGCGCACGGTATTGCCCAAGTAGACACAAGGCTTGTAACGCAAGGTCCAACTTGCAGACTGTATGTCATGGAACGCCTTACAACAGGATGAAATAGTTGGCAGGTATATCAAAGTATTGTATGTTATTGATTTGTTGGTGCTTAATACATAGGTTTGATAATATGATCAATACCTGACATCATTTCATTATCATCTTAGTTTATGTTAACCCGTCATGTCCCGACCGATTTCCCACCTCCAATACCCCCCAGTCCTGAGCAATTTTGGATCTTTTTTTTTTTGAGGGTGGGAGGGGCCCCCTCAAACCTTCGTTTTTGGTGAGAAACATCGAGAATTCAGAGAAATCGCCCTCCTGAGGCTATAAATGGTGCTGCAGGTGATGATTCTGCCTTATGTTTTCCCTCTTTCTCAAGGTACCTGGCTAAAGAAAATGAACTATGGAAGGGTTAACTAATTCAAACTACTTTAAATTACGTATTTATTTATTTGGTACGAATTTATACGTAGTACAAGACTATATTGGTTTTCACACATTTATATAGGCAACAGAAGCATTGTTCAGTCACCAAACACATCCACATATGGCCCCTTCCTTAACGACATTACCACCTCATCACTTGTTTGTTTCTTGCTCTAGCTTTATTTCTTTGTCCTCCACCTCAGGAATCACTGTCACCGTGAATTTCGTCATTGGAGAGACCGTGGGGCAACATGTCTTTACTGGACAGGTCACTGCTAACAGGTGAATTGCCGAGTGTGGGGGGGAGGGGGGAGTCAGGTGGGGCCAGGCAGTATTCCCATTTGACAGCAGATAGAGGAAGGTCTTCCACATATGCCTACCAAAAATCACTCATGAAACTTGAAAATTGTGCATATTATGACCCTCACAATTGCGCGACGTACCCATACGTCGATGGGTCTAGCTGTGACAAAACGTTGCGACGTACCCATATGTCGATGGGATGACTCGGGTTAAACAGCAAGAGTGGGGGACGAGAGGGTAAAAGAGACGTTTTGTGGAGACAGGAACCCAGAGAGTAGGGTGGTGGAAGTGGGAGTGAGTGGATGAGAAAAGACATATCTTTCAACAGATGTTGTTCACTATACTGTACTTATATGTAAATTATAAAACAGGATGTGAGCATATAGCCAGTAACACATAATACATTGTAGGTCTCTTCATTTTTGTGCCATTCACATACGCTGTGGATAACAGCACAGTATTACACATTAAATACCTTTATATACTTGTATACCCCTACTGGTTCTGAATGTCTACAAAAACAATCTATAAAAACAATCAGGACATTGTAACATCACCAGCTTTGGCTGTTCCACATCTGTCCAACAACACTTACACTGGGGTTGGGTTAAGGGCAGTGGGTGTGGGCTGTTCGATTGCTTGGTTGTCACTAGCCACGACTCTGGCTAAGGGGGAGTCCAGTGCTTTCTGGTGTACATATGTAAATACTGCACACCCAGGTTAAGGTAAGTTCATGTGTATTGTATCATTAAATACATTAAATATAAGTTGTTTATTAAATATTTGTGCTTAGGCTTCACCAATAATACTTGCTTGACACATTATACTGGGGTGACCGACTATGATTGCTAGAAACTCTTTGGCAGGTTTTCCGGTCATTCGGCAGTTTCTGCTCTTTCGGCACCTGCTTGGTCCCAAAGATGCCAAATGAGAGGGTTTTTACTGTACCAGAACATGAAGCTAATTACAAAGAAGTGCTAGGAATGAGTCTCCTTGGATACTAGACTGATTTAACTCAGCCTAAAATTGCCATCTCTTCATCCTGAATTGTACTAGTAGAACAGGAAGCTAGTCATGAAGAAGTGCTAGGAATGAATCTCGGTTATCAGACTGATTTAACTAACTTGGCCTTAAAGAAAACTGCCCTAGAGGCCAACTTTACCCTAATTTAAGCATGGAATCTCCTTGGTTACTAGTCAAAATTACCACTTTAATCTGACTACACATCATCTCCTTGGTTACTAGTCAAAATTACCATCCTACCCTGACTATACACATCATCTCCTTGGTTACTAGTCAAAATTACCATACTACCCTAACTACACACAGCATCTCCTTGGCTGCTAGTCAAAATTACCATCCTACCTTGACTACACACAGCATCTCCTTGGTTACTAGTCAAAATTACTATCCTAATCTGAGAACGTGTTACATCTCCTTGATTACTAATCAAAATTACCATCCTAACCTGACCACATCAACTCCTTGGTTACTAGTCAAAATTACCATCCTAACCTGACCACACCATCTCCTTGGTTACTAGTCAAAATTACCATCCTAACCTGAATACACACCATCTTGGTTACTAGTCAGAATTAC
Organism: Birgus latro; assembly: GCA_018397915.1. NCBI lineage: Eukaryota > Metazoa > Arthropoda > Malacostraca > Decapoda > Coenobitidae > Birgus > Birgus latro. Next base: position 74,405 of record JAGKTI010001605.1, on the reverse strand, counting down.
CATCCTAACTTGAATACACATCTCCTTGGTTACTAGTCAAAATTACTATCCTAGCCTGAATACACATCATCTTGGTTACTAGTCAAAATTACCATCCAATCTGAATACACACAGCATCTCTTTGGTTTAGTCAAGATTACCATCCTCTTCTTACATGTGGCATCTCCTTGGTTATTAGTCAAAATTACCACCTTAACCTGACTACACCCATCATCTCCTTGGTTACTAGTCAAAATTACCATCCTAACCTGACTACACATGACATCTTGTTTACTAGTCAAAATTACCACCCTAACCTGACTACACACAGCATCATCTTGGTTACTAGTCAAAATTACCATCCTAACCTGACTATACATGGCATCTCCTTGGTTACTAGTCAAAATTACCATCCTAACCTGAATACACAGCATCTCTCGTTTAGTTAAAATTACCATCCTATTCATACTACATGTGGCATCATCTTGGTTATGTCAAAATTACCACCCTAAGATGACTACACTCAAAATAACTGCAAAGGGGTCAGGGATCATTATGAAGTTGTTGGATGGAATTTGATGACGTAGGGAATGAATCTCCTTGGTTACTAGCCGAAATTTATCTCCCAATGTTATGAGAAACTCGTTACAACGATTTTCAGAATTTAGTTGTAAAATTAAAATATCTAACCCCTCCAAGAATTGTGCGTGGAAGTGGCAAGCACAGAATAATAATAATAATAATAATAGCAGTAATGAAATGGCTTTAGCATACTCACCATATCAGTATCCAATCAAATGCCCCGTCCAATGTGATGGTTGTGATTGTGGTAGTTGTGGTGCAATACCGTGAAACCGGGAAGAACGGCCATTACATCACTTCCATGTCTGTTCGCTATCATGCCGCCCACTCCCCCAACTCACACCTGAAAAAGAAAATCCCTATAAACCATCACACACACACACACACACACAAAATCCATATCAACCATTAAATATCCCTAAATATAGCGAAAACCAAAATTCCACACACAAAATTTGAAATCCCAACCGACGCCATCCCAACCTCCGAACACAAGCATCAACTTCCCCTTCTATTTCCATCTCTAATTTCAATCATCCAATTAAGCTCTGTAAATACTCAGGGGTGTTTAAAATTCAAACTTATATCATTATCACCATCATAGAAGCAATTAAAGGAAAAAAAAAAAAAAGGCTTACCAAAATATTAGACAACTTACCCCCGGCAGTGTTCAAACCTTACTGACTTGACTGAAGCCGGCACATTCCCTCCACCCCCCACCCCCCCCAAATCTCCGACCCTCCATCCATTCTTCCCTCCCCCTCCATAACTTGTTTCCTCCACCTCCCGTCCTCCATTAGTTCCTTTCTTCCTCCTCCCTCCTTTCCTCCATCCCTCTTCTTTCTTCCTCTCTCCTCCTTCCCTCCACCTCTTCTTCCTCCCTGAAAAGCAACTTCCTCCACTCCCCCCTCCCTGCCCTCTTACCTCCTCCCTCCCCTCTTACCTCCTCCTTCCTCCATCTCCTTCCATTCTCCCTCTCTCTCTCTCTTGCTTTCTAGAGTGATGATGATTACAGCAATATTAATGGTTGTCTGATCTCAACCAGGATTATCATTACCACAATTACCACCAACCACCATCATTACCACAATTACCACCACCACCAACAAATGCCACCATTACTACTACCACAAACTGCTACCACCACCACCAAAACCACGGACTACCACCACCGCCATCATAACCACAAACTACCACCACCACCACCATAACCATATATAACTACCACCAAAACCACAAACCACCACCACCACCATAACCACATACAACTACCACCACCACTACCATAACCACATACAACTACCACCAAAACCACAAACCACCACCACCACCACCATAACCACAGACTACCACCACCACCACCATAACCATAACCACAGACTACCACCACCACCACCACCACGTGATGCTATTCTACCAATCAACTTGAAGCGCAGCAGCTGCTGCTACTGCTACTACTACTGTGCTACTGTTATGCTACTGCTACTATTATGTTACTGCTACTAAACTACTACTGCTGCTTTAATGCCACTGCTACTTTACTTCTACTGTTACTTCTGCTATTACTGCTACTATTATTGCAACTATCCCCTTGCTGCACGATACTGCTGGCATGGCTACTATTACTGCTTCTATGCCCCTTCTACTATTAGTGTTACTATGCTGTTGCTAATATTAATGCTGCTATGTCATTGCTACTATAACTGCTACTGTTATTGCTACTATTACTGCTACTAAGCCACTGTTTTTATTACGGTTACTATGCCACTGCTGCTATTACTGCTACTGTGCCACTATTGGTATTACTGCTACTATACCACTGCTGCTATTACTGCCACTGTGCCACTGCTGCTATTACTGCCACAGTGCCACTGCTGCTGTTACTGCTACTATGCAACTGCCGTTATCACTGCTACTGTGCCACTGCTGCTATTACTGCTTCTGTGCCATTGCTGCTATTACTGCTTCTGTGCCATTGCTGCTCTTACCATTCTGTGCCACTGCTGTTACTACTGCTACTGTGCTACTGTTGTTATTACCGCTACTGTGCCACAGCTGCTATTACTGCTACTATTGTGCCACTGCTGCTATTACTACATATATACTACTGCTGCCATTACTACTTTGCTAGTGCTGCTTTCACTACTATGCTACTGCTCCTACTATTGCTATGCTACTGCTCTTGCTACCACTATGCCATTGCTCCTATTACTACTACTACTACTACTACTAGTATGCTACTGCTCCTACTACTACTATGCTACTGCTCCTACTACTACTATGCTGCTGCTCCTACTACTGCTATGCTGCTGTTCCTATTACTATGCTACTGCTCCTACTACTACCATGCTGCTGCTCCTATTACCATTCTATCACCCCTAGCACTATGTTGCCACTACTCTAACTACTACTACTACTACTACAGCTATTACTACTATACTAATACTATTGTACTATTCTGTACTACTAATATACTAGTTATTTTAATTTTCCCTTCTATTTATGGTTTCATTATTGTTATGTTTTAAATTAGATGGATAGATTGTTAGATCTATAAAACTAATATACTATAATAGTTATTTTAATTTTCCCTCCTATTTATAATTTCATTATTGTTAATGTTTTAAATTATATGGAAAGATTTTTTAGATCCATAAATATTTATTTTGTTTTATATTAAGTACTTATCACTTATCATTTTAATGTTTTTACAGTTGTAGGTGGGGATGCTCGACATCCACTCATTCGATGTAGTGCTGCTCTCGAGTGACTGCTCTTTCCTCTCCTCCTTGTTTCCTTCCTTCCTTCCTCTTCCTTGTCTCTTTCCTTCCTTTCTCTTCCTTGTTTCTTTCCTTCCTTCCTCTTCCTTGTTTCTTTCCTTCCTTCCTCTTCTCTCTTCCTTTCCTTCATTCTTTCCTCTGCCTTCTGTCTACAGGTGCCTCTACACCGAGTGACAAGCCAAATGGTTTCCTGTACACCAGGAAACCATTTATTATACTGGGCAGCAACCACAGAACCAAATTATGGCACCTGGAGGTTTAGTAGGGAATTAAGGCACTCCAATCGGATTGAGACTGGGCAGGTTTATATCCATGGGATGGTTGGAGTTTATTGCTCATGTAATGCCACTCAGAGTTTGGTCACTCTCATCATAAATGTCAAAACCAACTTGCCTAGCCCCAGGCTTCTATAATCCTTGTGGGGCACCACAAGATTGGATGATGATGATGATGATGATGATGAAAATATTTTTATCATTTTACTATCCCAAATTTTTTATTTAATTGTCCATCCAACCATCTGTCATCCAATCCTATGTTGCCCCATGAGGAGCTTGGGAACCTGAGGCTAGGCAAGTTGGCCCTGACATTTAAGATGACAGTGACCAGCCTCACTTGCCCCTGAGTAGAATTACATGAGCAATAGACTCCAACTACCCCTTAGATATAAACCTACATGGGCTCAGTCTGATTGGAGCACCTTAACTACCTACTAAACCACCAGGCACCATTATTTGGTAATATGGTTACCACCCAGCGTATTTTGTTATGTTTTTAGCTTTAAATTTAATTTTAAACTTTTTGTTTTATTATTTGTTTTATTTTGTTTTGTATGTTTAATTTCATTTATTTTGTTTTTGTTTATTTTAGTTGTTTTTATCTTAGTCTTACCTTAACTTTATAGTTTGATTTTACTTTGGTTTGATTTTTAGTTTTATTTTATTAGACTATTATTGTTTTATCTTCATTCTCACTTTATTTTTACTTAATTTTCTATCTATCTACCTATAGCCAGGCACCATAATCCTGTAAGGGGTGGCTGTGTGTCTCTGGGTTATTTGCTTTACAGGGAGAGACACTAACCTTCCACCAACCCACTTATTGACACATAAGGAATAATTTTATTTTAGTTTGATTTTAGGTGGGGGCACTCACCATCCACTCACTCAATGTAGTGCTGCTCTTGGGTGACTGCCTTTTCCTCTCTTCCTTCCTTCCTCTTCTGTCTACCTTTCCTTCATTCTTTCCTCTTCCATCTATGGGTGGCTCTACACTAAGTGACAAGCCAAATGGTTTCCTGCACATCATGACACCATTTACTATGCTGGGTGGATATGATATAACCAAATTATGGCACCTCATGGTTTAGTGGGTAATTAAAGCACTCCAATCGGACTGAGCCAGTGTAGGTTTATCTCCAAGGGATGGTTGGAGTTTACTGCTCACGTAATGCCAATCAGGGAAATGTCAGGCCCAACTTGCCAAGCCCCAGGCTCCTACGCTTCTCATGGGGCAACACTGGATTTGTTGATGAATGAATGAATGAATGATTTTATTAGACTATTATCGTTTTATCTTCATTTTCACTTTATTCTATTTTTACTTTATTTAATTTTCTAACTAGCTATCTATCTATAGCCAGGTGCCATAATCCTGTAAGGGGTGGCTGTTTGTTTCTGAGTTATTTGCTTTACAGGGAGGGACACTCACCTTCCACCAACCCACTTGTTGACACATAGAGAATACATATGTGTTGGTTATATGGTTACCACCCAGCATTGTAAATGGCTTCCTGGCTTACAGGAAACCATTTGGCTTGTCACTTGCTGTAAAGTTGCCTGAAAATGAGATAAGAGAAATGAAAAGTGACAAGAAAGATGGGAGAAATGGGAGAACAGGAGGGCAGACACAGAAAAAAAAATTATAAAGGTAGAGGAAAAAGTATACAGTACTACATCAGGTGGGTGGATGATGGTCATCACCACCTACCATTATGCTTTATTTAATTTTCACTTTTTCACTTTATTTTGTTTTATTTTAGCCTCACTTTTAGTTTCACTTTTTTATTTTATATTTTTTATCATATTTTCTCCTATGCTGCTCTGTGGGTGACATAGGATTGGATAATGGAGGGATGGATGTTTTATTTTATTAGTTTTATTATTTTTGTGGTAGGTGGGGGCACTCACCATCCACTCAATGTAGTGCTGATCTTGGATGTCTGGCCTTTCCTCACCATCCTTTTTCCTTCCATCCTCTTCTGTCTTTCTTTCCTTCACCCTTTCCTCGTCCTACTGTGTACAGGTGACTTTACACTCCCTCTTCTGTCTTACTTTCCTTCACCCTTTCCTCGTCCTACTGCCTATGGGTGACTTTACACTCCCTCTTCTGTCTTTCTTTCCTTCATTCTTTCCTTTTCCTTCTGCCTGTGGGTGACTCTACAATGAATGACAAGCCAAATGGTTTCCTGTAAACCAGGAATCCATTAACTATGCTGGGTGGTAACCACATAGCCAAATTTTGGCACCTGGTGGTTAGTGGGTAATAACAGTGCTCCAGTTGGATTGAGCCGATGAAGGTTTATATCCAAGGGGTGGTTGGGGTTTATTGCTCACATAATGCCACTTAGGGATGAGTGAGGCTGGTCACTCATCTTAAATGTCAGGACCAACTTGCCTAGCCCCAGGCTCCTACACTCCTCATGAGGCATTGTAGGATTGGATGATGGATGGATGGATAGTTTTATCATTTTATTTATATTTTAGTTTAGTTTTCTTTGTATTGTTTTATTTTATTTTATGCATTTTTTTTTTTTTACTATATTATTTACTGTTAAATTTGATTTCTAGTAGTGCTGCCTACTTCTTCCTTAGCCTTTATCATTCTCTTTCTGAGCCTGCCCTCCTCTCTTCCTGTTTCTCCCATCTTTCCTGTCACTTCTTAATGCTTTTCTTTCCTTTACAGGTGGCTTTACATTGAGTGACAAGCCAAATGGTTTCCTGTAAACCAAGAAACCATTTACAACACTGGGTGGTAACCATATAACCAAACCATACGTGCTCCCTACATGTCAACAAGTGGGTTGGTGGAGGGTTAGTGTCCCTCCCCGTAAAACACATAACTCAAGAGTCAAATGGCCACCCCTTACGGGATTATGGCGTCTGGCAATAGATAGATAGATAGATAGTTCATTTTTTATGTTTTTTTTGCTTGTTTATTTTTGTTTAAATTAGTTTGATTTTTTATGAGGCTTTATTTTAATTTTTTACTTCAGTTTTCGTTTTTCATTTAATTTTACTTTTATTAGTTTTTAGTTTTTTAATTCACGTGTTTTTTCATGATGTTATTTATTTTTTTGCCTTGTTTTATTTTAGCTTCATCTATATCTCTGTCGACCTTAATACAAAGGTTTTATATCGAACGGCTTTTGCATCTATGTCGAATCCGAAGTCATGGTCTCTGTATCTCAGCCCCTGTATCACTTGATGTATGTATCTCTCGATGTGTATCACTTGATGTATGTATCTCTCGATGTGTATCACTTGATGTATATATCTAGAAGTATGTGTTACTCAGTGCATGAATCTAGATGTCTGTCACTTGACGTCTATATCACTCAAAGTCTGTATCTCTCGACATCTGCAACACTCAACATCTGTATCACTCAACGTATATCTCGACATCAGTCTGTATCACCTGACATATGTATCTCCAAACATCTTTATTTTTCTATCATTCAATAGCTTTCTGCATCTCCACTGACTATAAGGAAACAGCAGTGTGCAATCTTTTCTACCCTAAGCATCAGCATCTGTACCAGATTTAAAAAACTGCTTGTCCATAAAAACCTAATCTCCCCCCCCCAGCCTTGCATTCAAGGATGCATTACATATCCATCTAATGACAGTCATTTCTGTATAATCGAGCTTACAATTATCCTTTCCCTTTACTGACTAGGTCTCACTACCATACAGCATTACACTCCTGACATAAGCTGCATACAAATATCCCTTAGCACAGAGGGAGAGCCCTCTTAATGTTAGGACAGGCAACAACTCCTT
>JAGKTI010001605.1:31821-52944 GCA_018397915.1 Birgus latro | reverse complement strand
ACCACTACCCTTCCTTCATCATTCTTCACACACTGCTCGCCTACAATGTCCCGATTATCTCTCTTCACCTGATTTGCCACCCTAAAAACCATATTTTTCCTTCCTTCATGATTTAGATTATCAAGTAAAAGTCTCTGTGACTCAGACTTCGCCCTGTATACCTCTCTTCTAGCCCTGCGCTTGGCAGCCAAGTACTCCTCCCTGTTACCACCCTTCTTCCATTCCCGAAAAAGCCTTCTTTTCTCCTTAACTGCAGCTTCTACACCCTCATCCCACCACCAAGTTACTTTATGTCTTGGTGGGCCTCTTGTCCAACCGCATATTGCATCGGTAACTCTCAAGAGGTTGTTCTTAAGGGCTCTATACTGTTCATTAACGTCTCTATCTACGGCTTCCTGTTCAGCCACCACTCTCCTCATCTCACTATAAAAGGCATCCCTTACTGATTGGTTTCCCAGCTTCCATATTTTCCTCCTAGGTACATATGTCCTCCTTCTCATCATTCGTTCCTTAAGCACCATGTCACAAATCAACAGTTTGTGCTGCTGCACACACTCCTCGCTTCCTATAACTTTAACATCTCTCACTAATCTCCTATCAACCCTCCTGACCAGAAAATAATCTATCTGACTACTATTTCCCCCGGACTCGTACGTAATCAATCTACTCACTCTTTTTCTAAAATGTGTGTTGCACACAATCATGTCCATAGCCTCCCCAAACTCGAGTATTCTTTCCCCTTCCGCATTCCTCACACCATATGCACATCCTCCATGGACTCCTTCATAACCTTGAGCTGCTTCACCAACATGACCATTTAAATCCCCTCCCAGAACCACTACCTCATCATCACCCATACCACCCACTACACATATTAAATCATCCCAAAATCTATCCTTCTCTGCATCATCCAATCCCACCTGTGGAGCACATGCTGATATAACTGAAATCATCACCCGTCCGATCAAAATTTTCACTACTATTATCCTATCACTTACTCTCATGACATTCATAACATACTCCACCCATTTCTCCGCAACCAACACACCCACACCCCCATATCCGTCAGTTCCCCCCTGCCAAAACAGCTTATAGTAGCAATCCTTCCCAGCAATCTTTCTGGCTGATCCACCCCTGTACCAGACTTCCTGCAAACAAGCCACATCCACCCACCTCCTACTAAATGCCTCAACAACTTCCCCCGCTCTTCCCCTCAAACTTCCCACATTCCACGAGCCCACCCTAAACCCCCTGGGTGATTTGCTGTCCTCAGGCTTGCTTTGATGTATGTATTTGTGCTTGGTCATAGTCGGTAAGATAAAGGGGGGTAAACATTCCAAAGGCCCAGCCCATTGCACAGTCCTAGGTCCAGGCAATGGATCTGGGACCCCTAGCCCACCAGCTTACTAGTGGCTGTGGTAGTGGCCTCGGGGCACCATGCCAGGACACCTGCAGGGACACCCTCCAAGCGCGCCTTGGCACTGCAACTGCCCCGCCATTATACACCCACTTATAGGGCAGCCTCCTGGGGCGCTACTCCCAGGTTTGGGCCCCTCTCTATTGAGCGGAAGCAGCAGCCTGGGAACCGCAATGCCCTGTACCCTCTAGCACAGGTTCAAGCCCCATCTCGCCCCGGACCTGTGATCTATGCCGGTGGAACCCCTGTCAAGCCTCCCCCCGAAAGTCCGCCATTAGGTAGCGGGGGCAAAGTTTTCTGGCCGCATGCCCTTGCTGGCGTCAACCCCTGTAACGTAGTGGGGTACGTTGTGTGATATGTAAAGTGCCTGTGGTGTAGTGCATATGATAGAGGAAATGTTTGGGAGAGTATGCTGGTCTACTCTCCATGTTACTGTCACACTGAAAAGGTCAGCAAAGGAGGATGATTAGGTAGCTAGTGAAAGGAGCTCCAGCTCTCCCTATCACCAGCATTCCATTCCCCCTGGGAGTACTACCCTGTTCGGCCCATGCTACAGCCTCCTCCTACAAGTTAGTTGTTTTTACGGGGTGGGGCACTAACCCACCACCAACCCTTTTAGTCGCCTCTTACGACAAGAAGGGATACTGGGGGAGAATTCTTGAAAAAAAACCCTACCCCCAGGGGGTATATATATATACTGTATACATACTGTATATAGAGCCAGGTGCCTTAATCCCGTAAGGGGTGGCCACAAGCAAATCGCCTCTATGTCACCCTGTCCCCTGCTATTGCACTGCCCTGTTCCCAGCTCACACACCCCTCTCTCATACACCTCTCCACTCCATCTCTCCATCCTATCCTTGGCCTCCCCCTCCCCAGCTTATGATGGGGTTACGTCCCGATAAACCCATCATGAGTGGAATATGTCGTAAGTTAAAAATACATTTAAAACACCTAACCAACCAAAAATCATACCTTAAACAGCCTTAGAACACTTACAGTAGCCTACAGTTGGGCAAAATCATTAACTCAAAGCTTATATTACAATAAAATGTTGAACATCTCCCGTAATTTACTGAAAATAGTACTGGGATGTGCGATGGCCATTACAGGCTTGCTGCCTTCATGCTGGGCAATTATCTTGAGTTTCATCTCAAAAGTAATTGCCTCCCTCTTCTTCTTCACACCGGTAGCAGAAGTGACAGATGGGCATTTTGTAGAAATGATGGATGCACAAAAAACAAATAGAAAGGGGGGGGGATATCCAAGAAAAACACTGGTGACAAAGAACACTGCAGGGCATTAGTTGTTTACACTAGCAACTGCGAGGCAGACTGGGAGATGCGTCTTGCTGCCGTTGCCCAGTATCACAAGAGAGTATCGTACCACATATTGCTATCTTGGGAAAACTCTAAAATTTGAGGTACGGTTTCTGCTGAATGTGTATCATCATTGCACTGTTGTAAAGGCGAAAAATTGTAAATCGACCATTCGAAACAGAGGGACTGCCTGTATATAAATTAAATAACTGCTAATCTTTTCATAACACAGGAGAGCCCAAGGCTAGGATACCACAGTTTACATTATTTAAGCCTTAGGAGACCACATTATACCAATGGCTGAGTTCGTATGATAGAAACATCTTTAGCTGTTCATGGATATGAAGAGTGATGAATTAACGCAAAGTTTACTTCAACTTAAAACCTCACCACCGTGCCACTGAGGCATAATGATGTAGTAAGTGTAGGGCCTGAGGCTGGGGTACCACATTATACCGCAGTATGTTTAAAGGTAAATCATCTGCCTACTTCCCTTGGTGGCATTACATCATCAGAAAACCTACAGTCACCTCTTGAGGAATGAACCTATGGAAGGTTGCCACTCTGCCTGAAATGTTCTATCCATTAGACTGCCAAGCATTCAGACCTGAGGCACATGAGGTGAATTTAAATTCTTCAACCAGATGACATACAAAGTGCTACCCAAAAGTTCCTGAAATATGACTAAAGAAGGAAAAACTTACATCAGGCCCTAATCACCACCGCCCCCTTCAAAGTAGTCTCCTTGGGCAAGAAGACATCGATCCCAGCATTTCTCCCATGATCAAAATGCACTCTGGAAATCCTTAAGCATCAGCTTGTTCAGGACCTTCTGCGATTTTCTCCTGGATCTCCTCAATGGTGTCAAATCTAAGTCCTACCAGCTGGATTTAATTTTCAGATAGAGGAATAAATCACAGGGGGCCACATCTGGTGAATAAAGGGGATGGGGGACAACCAGCATGTTTTTATATGCCAAAAACTGCTGAACAACAGGGGATGTGTGCGTGGGTGCACTGTCATAGTGAAGTACCAATTTGTTTGTGTGCCACTTGTCTGGATGCTTTTGCCTCACGTCACCAGAGAAAATCTGTTGGCAAATTCCATAAGATAGGCTAATAATGTCACAAACATCATGGACTGTTCCTCTATGATCTTCAAGGATGGTTGCACAAACTTTGGCCACACTGTTAGGAGCTGAACAGGTGGAAGGGCGACCAGAACGTGAATCAGCATCTGTTGACATTTGTCCATTTTTAAAATGCTTCAACTGGTCGTAGGTCTGTGTAACCCTCAAAGCATTGTCACCAAATGCTTGTTTGAACATTTTATGAGTTTCTGCCACATTCTTCCTGAGTTTTACACAAAACTTAATGCACAAATGATGCTGTTTCCCACCCTCCATTTTTGAGTTTTCAAAATTTGCAAACTAACCCAAACATAATGATAAAAATACACACGTGCAGCAAACGCATCAACCTGCACAACACCACTTGACAATAACAAACATAGGATGCGTGCACTGCCATCTACCATCCACACACCGTATGACATGAAGATTCCGGCCTGCTGTCAAATTTCAGGAACTTTTGGCTAACACCTCGGATAATAAAGCCTCATTATAAATTGCCTTTTCAGATATTTACTTTGTTATAATGTATACAGACCAACTTCCTACTGAGTTCTGTTACCACTGAATTGGTTGGGCAGTTTCCATCAGTTAGCAGGAGGAATAGTATGGAAATTTTATTGAAATTTTGGAACAACCCTGACTGATGTATACTGTACTGTTCTATATTTTTTATACTACCAGGAAAATTACACTCGGGTGACCTTTTGAATTGGAGAGGTTACTCAGTACATATACTTTTAATTAACCCAATCATTACTAGACATCACTCTGAAGTTGACTGGAATCATCTGGAGGCAGCAAGTATTTCATAGTATGGCTCTGAACTCTAATTCAGCAAAAGGAACAAGTTAATTAATTTCTTATATCAGCAACTACATTATCACTTATGAAGCATTACTAACTCTTTCAGTTTTATTATATGTTTTATGGATGTATTCTTATTATCTCCTAATGGATTTTATTCAGCTATAAGGATACCTATAGTAATGAAAGGGTAAATGAAAGCTATATCTACCTTCCCCATTTTGACAACTCTCAGCAAAGCTGAACAGAACTCTCTGTTGACATCAAGAATAAAATGAAAAATATGTCATCAAACTGAAGGAATGATGACATCCATACTTATCTCCTAACAATACTATAATAGCTCACCCACTTTGAACCTCACAGAGATTTTCATCATTATACATTTCCCATGGATAAGTGGCAGAATAAGACAATGATGTATTATGGCTCAACATCCTTTCCAAAGGAGTTCTGTGACTAGAACCATCCTCCAGTGTTAATCCCTTATTAAACTCCAGCATTCAAGATGAAGCAATGGTAAATTTAGGCCTAGTTCAAGTGGAAAGAGTGTAGGCATCGAAGGTTAATACTGTATGTACGACTAACCTCATCAGTAGCTGTGTGAACTAAAATTTCATCACATGGATGCCATTCGTCCATGTGATGAAATTGTAGAGTTTTACACAGTGGTTTATTTCTGGTTAAGTTAAAGTGGACAGACCATAGCATCATAAACATTAGAATGGATGTCACTAACCCCACCAGTAGCTGTGTAAACTACTTGAGTTTCTTCACATGGACCAACACGCTGATGGAGGCCGACGGAGACCTCGTTCTCAGGGTGTCCCATCACCACCATCCCCAAGTAGAGGCCATAGTGCACAACCAGACTCACCACCAGCAGGAATACCGACCAGTGGGACCATTCACCTGGAATTACATTAAAATTAATATAATGAACCTTACATGAACACATTCCCCAAGTACTAAGAGCAATATAAGTCTGTCACCTCTTCTGCTTTTCTCTCCATAGACCTGATGATTAGTCCGGTGAATCTAAAGTAAATAACATTAGTGATATGATCTGAGGCCAAAAGGTGAAGTACGAGGTGCTGCAAATTCAAGAGCTTAACTTTCTAAGTCCTTGGTGAGAGAAGCAGGAGAGGTTACAGGACTTTTGTTGCTACTTGTATCTGGAGAGATAGCGCACTACCACTCACCACCTGTAGGGAACATTCACCTAGGATCACATTAAGAGCCCGTACAGTAAGTCATCATTACGTATCATCTATTTCCATGTTTGCTTTTGCTATTATGTTTGTAGTAAAATACATAAAATTTGCCTATCAAAGTTCTATAGCTACATATAAAGCCGAGTTGCCAGTTTCACTGTACCTACAATAACACTTCTGTGGAAGAAAATTTAACAAGCACTGATTGAACAGTGAATCTTATATTAATACATTCAGTGAGAGGGTCACTCATTTGCTGAATAAAACTGTCTGGCAGTACCACCAATAATACAGTACAGTCATGCCTCATTATATGACGAGGCTACATCAAGTGAAAACCCATCCCATAGCAATATATCATATGGCAAGGTTGATATAACATGGGTTCTGTGGGAATAGAGAAGGGGCCTATGACCAAGCAATCTAAAATCTGAAAACATCTTACACTTTTAGGCTTGCCCTCAGTAGCACCACACCTTTCACTAGGGGTGGCATCCTTGCCAGACATGATTTCCAGGTCACACGTTTCAGTATTTCACACAGAAAAAGCTATCCTTTCACTTAATACAGTACTGCACACTGCACTATTTGTTATGCGCTTGCACTGTTTTTTTAACAACGATGTTTTAATGGCCTCTCACTCACAAAATGAATCAACAGGTAGACGATCACAGTGAATGTAAACACTGGGTGGTCATCTTGGCTCAAGCAGCTGACAGGGTTGCCAAAACGCGGAAATATCATCTGCTATGTGGATAAAACAGTCCACGGAGCTGCACACTAAGTTTGGGTGAGGACGCGGTAACCACACCCTCACAAATGCGGATGAAACCATCCGCATCCCTTAATATACGCAATTTTAAGTCGAATGTATAATAAATAACCTTATATCCCTTAATCTTAGAAGTATTATTACCCAGAGCATTTTGCATACGGGTAATCTTTGCATAAATATGCGACAAAATGCATAATGCAGTCATATCCTTCTGATAGGTTTTGCAGCTGTTACTGCTGCACAGGGTTGCGTTGCCTTTGAGCCGTCCCACTGCATAATTGCGTCTGTTCAGCACCACAGCAGAGAATAACTCTTTCATATGGGCTTTCTTATTCATTTTAGGTTCTTACTGGCAGAGGTTTGGCAGTTTATGGGTATAACGTTACTTATCATGTTGAGTACATAAGAAACACTAATATATTTTTGTACCCATCTATTCTGTATAACGTTTTACATTAATTATTGGTATGTTGTTCTGCACAGTATTTATAAATTATATACAGTGGGTTATAATTATGTTGCATGGGAGTATTGTCCACACACACACACACACACACACACACACACACACACATATATATATATAATTTGTTTGTAAATATAAATGGGGAGATTAATGGGTGTCTTTTTCCTCCTTACATATTTTCACTTGGTGCCTCCTCAGGCATTTCATTTTCTTCTCTAATCCATTAAAGAAAATGTAGCGCGGATATCAAACTGCAGATGAGGCGGCAACACTGGCAGCTGACTGGAAGTAACTGTGAGTAGGCATGGGAGACACGATTGTTAAGTCAGAGGTTTCAATATTTCAGACACAAAAAGTCATCACTTTACTTAATATCGCATACTGCACTATTTGTTATGCACTTGCACTGTTATCTAGCAATAACAATCGTGTTTCAATGGCCTTTCACACACAAAATGGACCAAAAGGGAGATGATCACGGCAAATGCAAACACTGGGTGGCCATCTTGGCTCAAACAGCTGACTGGGATACAAAATTCTGGAGAATTTGTGATCATTCCACCATCGTTGTAACAAAACTGGGTATAACTATTAGTTCATCAATCTATCAATTAATCTCATAGTAAATATATATATAACAAGGCCTGACCATAGAGTATATTATATATAAAAAAAAAAAAAGTTACCGGAGGCAGTTTTTAATCCCTTCCCTGTAAAAAAATTATTCTGATATCTAAATAAAGTCTTCTGGCACAAACATGAATTTCCTACCTATCTACTGCCAGATACCTCAATCCCGTAAGGGGTGGCCACAAACCAATCACTTCCATGTCGACCTGTCGCAACTTTAAAAAAAAAAAAATCACAGAACTGAAGAAGTTACTGCTTCACCATGCAGAAGTTTTTTATATTATATTCTGAAGGATGAGGGTGCTCATCATCTACTCACTCAATGTAGGGATTCCTAATGGTCTCTACACTGAGTGACAAGCCAAAAGGTTTCCTGTACCCAGGAAACCATTTACTACACTGGGTGGTAACCAATAACCGGGGTTTTTGGCCAGGTAAAGTGCACCATGTGAGGACAGGAGTGAGAGAGAGAAAGACAAGTTTTGGGATGAGCTGGATGAAGCAGTGGGAGAAATGCCCATGAGCTATAAAGTGATTACAGTAATCCCTCCAATATCCGTTGTAATAGAGCCAAAGGCATGTCCGAATATTGGTTTTGTCCGGATATTGGTCCTGAAGCTCCAGCACTGGTTTTTCATGACCCTAACCTAACCTAACCTAAATCAGAAAACTACCTTCCTACCTCCCTACTGGACATGTATAGAACTTATTTAGGTCCCTTTTCACATAAATAATGCACACATAGCATGAATTTATTGAATTTTAACCAAAAAATGATGATTTAGAGGTGAGTGAGTCATAGGAGCTCAGAACTTGCCAGCATAGTATAAGTAAGTATCGGACATGGAAATCATCTTTTCTCACATTTTATGCACTAAATTATTGGATACAAAGCATCAAATACAGTAAATGATGTTAATTGCTACCAGAAAAATGGTTAGGTTAGGTTACGTTAGGTTAGGTTAGGTTAGGTTAGGTTAGGTTAGGTTAGGTTAGGTTAGGTTTGGTTAGGTTACGTTAGGTTATGACCGGACATGAAATTCACTGCTTCAACCTTTTTCATAGCTGGTGCACTTAATAACCATGCATGAAAGAATTAAATTAAAAGCAGGAAATTATGATTAACACAATGTTAGGTTAGGTTAGGTTAGGACCGGACATGAAATTCACTGCTTCAACCTTTTTTCTAGCTGTTTTGCTTAAGAACCATGCATGGAAAAATTAAATAGCAAGCACGAAATTATGATTAACATTTAGGGTAATTTTTAACACATGTACAGCATGATGAAAACAGGTTAGGCATGAAAATCTTTATGGTAACCATAGGTTAGGTTAGGTTAGGACCGGACATGAAATTAACTGCTTCAACCTTTTTTCTAGCTGTTTTACTTACGAACCATGCATGGAAAAATTAAATAGCAAGCAGGAAATTATGATTAACATTTTTGGTAATTTTTTAACACATGTACAGCATGATGAAAACAGGTTAGGCATGAAAATCTTTATGGTAACCATAGGTTAGGTTAGGTTAGGTTAGGACCAGACATGAAATTAACTGCTTCAACCTTTTTTCTAGCTGTTTTACTTAAGAACCATGCATGGAAAAATTAAATTGCAAGCAGGAAACTATGATTAACATTTTTGGTAATTTTTTAACACATGTACAGCATGATGAAAACAGGTTAGGCATGAAAATCTTTATGGTAACCATAGGTTAGGTTAGGTTAGGACCGGACATGAAATTNNAAAATTAAATTGCAAGCAGGAAATTATGATTAACATTTAGGGTAATTTCTTAACACATTAACAGCATGATGAAAACAGGTTAGGCATGAAAATCTTTATGGTAACCATAGGTTAGGTTTGGTTAGGACCGGACATGAAATTCACATCTTCCACCTTTTTTCTAGCTGTTTTACTTAAGAACCATGCATGGGAAAATTAAATTGCAAGCAGGAAATTATGATTAACATTTTTGGTAATCTTTTAACACATTTACAGCATGATGAAAACAGGTTAGGCATGAAGTTGGGGTACTTACGAACAAGAAGCTGCCCTCTGATGTAATAACCCACTCTATCATCTCAGACTCTGATAGGAAGACCTTGCACCTGACACACCTTTCCAACTGAGAATCACCAGCACTTATCACCAACACTTTACACAACGTTTTTTTTTATTTATAACTGGAATCACATCACTTCACTGCACTGTACATAACAGTAAATTCCATTATCACACACATGATGAAGGTGAAGAGCAGTATCAAGCACTGTAGGAGGTAGGGTGTCACCAAAAAAGCAATCAATATGGCTGCCATTGTCGGAGGTGTTCATGAGTCAGTAACTGAGTGGGTAATGGCGACCGACAGACAGACGCCACGAGTGTAAACATAGCCGATCGGCGTGGCCGGGAAATTCAAACTGACGCGGTCCCAACAAATCGAAATTTTTTCGAATTTTTTCGAATTTTTTGGCATTTTGGGGGTTGGGCAGCCCAGAATATCCGAATAGTGAGTATATCCGAGTATTGGACGTCCGAATATTAGAGGGATTACTGTATAATGGGTGACACGAATGGAAGAGTAAGCACTGGACCTGAGAATAACATAATGGGTTGTCACAGAGTACCAGGAGAAAATGATAATGGCATATGACTAAAGGATATGTAGCAGGTAAGGAGGTTGTGCATTTGTAACTCATATTTCAAACACAAAGATGCACATGCATATACATGGTATAGAGGGAACGGGGATCGTGTTGAAAGGAGCCTGATTGATTATGTGCTCGTTGAGAGGCAGATGCTGGGAATGGTTGCTGATATGAAGGCTGTGAGAGGACAACGTGGAGGTCTGTCAGATCATATGATTGTGGTATGCAAGATCAAGCTGAGAGGAGTGAGAGAGAGCAGCAGTCAGGGGGAAACACTGAAAGTCGAGCAGCTGAGGATCAAAGAAGTGGCAGATGAATGCAGGACCAAAGTAGGGGAGGAGTTAGAATCAGTGAACTGGAATGAAATGGATCTGGACAGCCTGTGGAAAGCATATAGGGAATGCTTAGTTAGAAATGCTAAAGCAGTGTGTGGTGTGGCAAGAGTAATAGCAAAGATGAAAGGTACAGCATGGTGGGATGATGAGGTTAAGAAAGCAGTGGAGGAAAAGAGGAAGAAGTGGCTAACGTGGTTACGGGACAGGGGTTCAACTGAAATAAGGACTGAATAAACTGAGGGCAAGAAGCACATAAAGAGACTAGAGAAGAGGAAAAAGAAGAAGGTAAATGTTGATCTAATGAGAAAAAGGAATGCAAACTATAATACTCTGAAAATAAGAAGTTATTCTGGAACGAGGTGTGGAAACGTAAAAGTGAAAGTGGAAAGAAATGTGAAGGATGTAGGTGGCAGATTATTAACCCATAGGGATGAAGTAAGGACCAGATGGAAAGAATATTTTGAAAGCCTGATGAATGGGAATGGAGAGAGTAGAGCCACTGTAAACATGACTGGTTTTGGGGGTGTGAAGAGAAGGAATGTAGTGTCGGGAAACATGACATTCGCACAGGTGAAGAGCATAGTGAAGTGACTGAAAAATGAGACAGTAGCTGGGGTTGATGAGGTGTATGCAGAGATGGTTAAGTGTAGTGGAGAGTGCGGAATGAAGTGACTGTTGAAGATATGTAAGAAGGCCTGGATGAGTGAAACTGTGACAGAAAGTGGAAAAAGGCTGTGATTGTACCCCTGTCCAAAGTAAAGGTGAGCGAAGTGAGTGCACGAATTATCGTGGCATAAGTTTACTGACTGTGGTGGGGAAGGCATATGGAAGAATTATTACAGAGAAAGTAAGAGAGATATCAGAAATCCTAGTGAGTGATGAACAGGGTGGCTTTAGGAGTGGCACAGGATGTGTGGATCAAATATTTGCAGTAAGACAGATGGTGGAAAACACTTGTGAGAAGGACTATACGGTGTTTATGGCATTCATGGATCTGGAAAAAGCACACAACAAAGTAGACAGAGAAGGATTGTATAAAGTTTTGTGCATATGCGGTGTAGATGGTAAGCTGCTAGGTGCCGTCAAGGGTTTTTATGATGGTAGTGAAGCATGTGTATGGGTTAATGGGCATCTAGGTGAATGGTTCACGATCGGTGTGGGCGTGCAACAAGGGTGTGTGATGTCCCCATGGTTGTTCAATATATATATGGATAGGGTGATGAGAGAAGTAAAAACATGAGTAATGGAGAGGGGGATGGCATTGGTAATGAATGGTGATGGATGGAATATCTCAAATTTGTTGTATGCTGATGATGCTGTACTACTTGCAAATACTGGACAAGAACTTAGGAGACTAGTGCAGAGTTTTGCTGATGTCTGTGAGTGTCATGCCTGAGTAAATGTAGAAAAGAGTAAACTGATAGTTATTGAGAGAGAAGGTGACTCCCAGTGCAATGTTACAGTGAATGGAGAGAGACTGGAATTGGTGAGAGAGTTCAAATACCTGAATACAGTGACAGAAAAGAGAGGGAAATGTGCAAAAGAAGTGGAAAGTTGAGTGACACAAGGAAGGAAAGTAGCTGGTGCAATGAAGGCCCTGATAAGAAACAGACGCTTGAGCGTTACAGATGCATCGAAGCTTACATGAAGGAGTGTTGGTGCCAACTTCAACATATGGATGTGAGACTATGATGTGGCGTGAAAATGAAAAGTCAAGAGTGAGAGCAGTGGAGATGGGACTGCTGAGGAATGTATGTGGAGTACAGAGTATGGATTGGATAAGAAATAATGTGATCTGTGAAAGATGTGGGGTGAGGAAGTTTGTGGACACCAGAACTGAAGAGAGTGTACTGAGATGATATGGTCATGTGGAGAGAATGAATAACAATAGAGTTGTGAAAAAGGTATATCTGAGCAAATATGAAGGAGGATGGAGGCGAGGCAGGCCAAGGACAAGGTGAAGGGATATGGAGGATGAGTGTGTAAGGAAGAGAGGTTTGGAAGTCGGTGAGGCTAGGAGACTGACAAGAGATCGAGCTGGCTGGATGAATGTTGTGAGAAGAAGCGCATGCTCTGGGATTTGGGAAACACCACCAAATGCTGGCTTCCCGACTATTTATTTGGTAGACAAATATATGTTACATTTCAGGGCAAGTTATCATGAACACAAAATTTCCCTAATGGAGCTCTACAGGGCTCCATTTTCTCACCCACACTCTTCAGCCTATATATGCATGATACTCCCACACCCCAACTGCCCACAAACATTGCCTCAAATGCAGACATCACCATAACAGCCTAACATTAAATTGCAGACACAGCCTGCGAACTGCAGCAGGATTACCTCAACACACTGCAGACTTGGGTCCAAGGTAACAGGCTGATGATCACCCCAGTCATATCCACCAGCGCACTTGTCACCAGCAGTAAAAATTAACACAAGTACTACCCTCACATTAAACTTAACAATGTAATGTGCCACACATATGAGGCCTGTTCAGAAAGTATCGAACCTCATTTTTATTTCTCACCAACCAGTTGGAGGATATGGACAGGATTTTGTACAGCACAGTGCAGGACCTTTGTGCGCATTCATGATTTATGCCACCTGCCACGAGTGATTCAGTGGCTGTCAGTCAGCTTGTGTTTATGGCCGTGCACCTTATGCTCATCGCCTTCCCGCACTTGTCAAGATGACCGAAAAAGTCAAACAACGTTACTGTATCAAATTTTACCAAAAACTAGGTGATAACCAAGTTGAAACTATCAGAAAGATCCAGCAAGTTTTTGGGACTGAACCCATGGGGGCAATCCAAATAAAGGAGTGGAACAATCGCTAAAAAAATGGCTGAATGTCAGTCGAGAGTAATTCATGTCCTGGGAGGCAATCAAAAAGCAGGAGTGCTGAAAATGTGAAGAACATCTGTGATTTGGTCATGGGAAATTGTTGGTTGATTGTCACAGAGACTGCTAATGAAACTGCAATCAGCGATGGATCAGCATACAAAACTTTAATGGAAGATTTGGGCATGCGAAGAGTTGCCACCAAGTTTGTTTCGAAGCTCCTTTCAAGTGAACAACAAGCTTTGCGAATGAACATTGCTCAAATCATGTTGGAGTGTGCAAATCGCGATCCAAACTTCCTGAAGATTATCACTGGAGAAGAGACTTGGATGTACAGGTACAACCCAGAAACCAAAGCAGTCGTCCCAGTGGAAGCATGCAGGATCGCCTTGGCCAAAAAGGCACAACAGGTCTGCAGCAAGGTGAAATGAATGTTGACAGTTTTTTTTTTCCTATCGTGGTGTTGTGCATCTCGAATAAGCACCAGGTCTGACTGTCAACAAACATTACTATCTTCACATTATCCATTGTCTTAGTGACGCAGTTCGGCAGAAGAAACCAGACCTTTGGAAAGTGGCAAGTTGGAAGCTACATCATGACAATGCCCCTGACTATTCTTCTTAACTGATTCACAAATTTTTGGCCATGCACAACATCCTGCAGGTCAAGCAGGCTCCCTACTCACCAGACGTGGCTCCATGCGACTTTTGGTTATTTCCTATGTTCAAAACTCTGCTGAAGGATTCCCAATTTGAGACAAGAGAAAAAATCATGACAAATGCACCAAAGCACCTGAAGGATATGCCGAAAACTGACTTTGAAATATGTTTCAGGCAGTGGAAAGACACTGGGCAACATGTATGTCAAGTTGGAAGGGGCCTACTTTGAAGGGGATTAGTGTCCTTGCTCAACAGGTTGGCTATTTATTTTTTTAGAGCCTAAGGTTGGATAATTTCTAAACAGACCTCATACCCTCCACCAAGATCCCTGGAATTACATGACACCGGACTACTCTTCAGGGGTCACATACAAGAGATCATGTAGTGGTATACCCCTCAGACATGATATGCTCAGGGAAACTACAGGGGCATATTGGGGGGGGGGACTTTCCTTACTCTACAAACAAAACAATAGATCAGTGATGTCTTATGCCTCCTTGGCATCGGCTCTCATCCTATCTAATACACACTACAACACCTTGCAAGCATTAATATTTGCATCATCTGAGGCTGCACCGAAACCACTATCACAGCTCACGAACACTTACACTCTGAAACCAAAGTTCTCCCTGTCACAGACTACCTTGATATGGAAGATACACAGTTTTATAGGTTGTAGCCAGTGCAAACACACAACACCCCTGTCATTACTTGACAGACACACACACAACACACCTTGGCACAAAAAAAAAAAAAAAAAAATATCAGACAAATATTACCAAACCCTCTACAACAACATCCCACCTCCTGACACTGTAACAACAGCAATGATTAAATGTCTACATATTCACTTCATGCATAGGGCAACAGAACATCTTGATCAGAACACTATATTACAAACATCCCTCATGACATCCACCCATCGGAGGTGTCCTTAAATTGCTATGATCGAGTTTATCTAGCTAAGGACATCGCCCAGCCCTCCTCATCTACCAACTTACAGTTGGGTTCGGTGGAATCACAGATGACACATGCCCTGCTTGTAGAACTGGCCCACACAACATAACACACAATGGAGCAATGCACAGCACATACCACATTAAGATGCAGATGCAACATCAAGGGTGTAGGGAACCTCTGGGACAACCCCATAGGGGCAGTTGCTTATGTACAGTCGACAGGTCTGCCCAAATGGACTAGGGTTGCACAACAATGTCAACAGCAGTCAGAGATTTTAAAAAGCATCCTGAGCTATCATTTCCCTCACACCGGTAAACCTTCGAATTTTATTTTGGCTAAAACTTGACAAATCTGTTTAGTTAAGGGAATTCCTACCAGTTACCAGACTGAGTTAAAAGCTATCTCTATAACCCTTTCACTCCAATTATAGTAGATGGTAGCAACCATCATTTGTTTTTCCTTTCTCTACTGTAAAAAAAAAAAAAAAAAAAGATACAGTGCTGCCTATTTCTTCCTTCCCCTTTCTCATTCTATCTTTGGGTATGCCTTTCTCATTTCCTACTTCTCCCTTTCCATCGTCACTTTTTCCACTTCAGGTGGCTCTACAGTGACTGACAAGCCTTATGGTTTCCTGTAGCCCAGGAAACCCTTTTCAATGCTAGGTGGTAATCACTGTATAGCCAAATTACAGAGACATAGAGCCTGCTATGGTGCCCTTGTTGATTGGTTGGAGAAATGCAAGTGCAGAATTCATCCAGGAACCAAACCTTCACTCCCATTCCCCATGTCTCTGTGGTGAGGCACTGTTGGCTGAAAGGGAACTTCTGTTCACTGCACAGGACAACCCTGCAGGGGCAGCTGCTTGCCTGTGGTTGATTGGTCTGCTCAGCTAGGCAGACTGGGGTTGATCAACTACAATAAAAACTTCTCCAATTACTGAGCTTAAGCATTTCACTCTTCCTACCAACAAATGATATGTCAATCTGGCTCAGATAAAGTAACCATTACATAACTAAAGAGTCAAAGAGGCCACATATGAAAATAAATGTCTGTCAGTGTAATGCCACACATGAAACCAATATCACTAAAACAAAAACAAAAACGGGATGGTTCTCACCCCATGATTACATAAAAGAAAAAAAAAAAGGAAAGATGATGGTTGCTTTGAACAACAACCTCAAGACAAACAAACATGCATGCATGCACGAGCACATGCACACACACAAAAACAGAGTGGATAAAAGCAAGTATTGAGACACAACATAAGCTTAGATTCAATATGGTGTACTGTACCTCAACCAGACAGACTGGGGTTATTCAACAACAATAAAAACTTCTCCAATTATTGAGCTTAAGCATTGTATTCTTCTTAGCAACAGATGATTTGTCAATCTGGCTCAGATAAAAGTAACCATTATGCAGCTAATGAGTCAAAGATGCCACATATGAAAATAAATGTCGGTCGGTGCAATGCCACACATGAAACAAATATCACTAAAATAAAAACAAAAACAAGACTGTTCTTACCCCATGTTTACATGAAAGAAAAAAAAGGGTCAAGATGATGATTACAACAAAATGATGGTTGCTTTGAACAAGAACCTCATGACAAACAAACATGCATGCATGCACACATATGCACACACAGAAAATCAGATTGGCTAAATGCAGGTACTGAGACATGACAACACAAGCTTAGATTCAATCTTGTCTACTAAACCTCTCAACCTCCCCTAAATGCACTGAAATTTGTTTTAACTCACCTTTCTGTCTGCGGCTAGTGAGGCCAGGGGCACGGTCAGCAGTCCAAACAGTGAGGAGGTAAACCGTAACAATAGTGATGACACAGTTCTCCGTGTGGATGCCAAAATAATCATGCAGGGGATGATAAAGGACCAGAAATTGTAGCACTCCTCCAGGCATCCCACACATCCCAGCAAGGACAGCACAAGCCACCTCCCTACCCACACTAGACAAGGGGAGAAAGTATTATCAATCTATCCACCTATCGTCAGATGCCATAATCCTGTAAGGGATAACTGTACTATCTCGACCCAAACTGGACAATGGGAGAAGTTATTAATATTGTTATAACTGTTGATCTCCTGACTCACTAGACATTACTACTGCTTTTGTTATTACCAACTATGTGGTATGCACTAGTATATTCAAAAGTTTACTGACAACTTCCTGTCATCTATGGCAATTTAACCTCTGCCAGGCTGATTCTTTGTAAGGCAGTGTACCTCCCATGAGTCATCATCATGATCATCACCATCCAGACCTCCTTTCCCACCCTAGGGTAGGGTGAGGAGTAGCAACGTCCAGACAGCCCAAGTCTGCCCAATCCAATGGACCACGCTTCGATTCGCTCATCGTTCAAGTCCCCGAAATCTTGGCTCAATCTGATACGCCAAAAAACTTTCACTACATTCTGTAGCTTCACAGACAGAGTCAATCCGAACATTAAATAGGGGTGCCAAATCCCTGATCGTGCACTTCTTCTCACAACACTCATCCAGCCAGCTCAACCCCTTGTCAGTACCCTAGCCTCACCAACTTCCATAATTCTCTTCCTCACACACTGATTAACCATATCCCTCCACCTTCTCCTTGGCCTACCTCGTCTCCTCCCTCCTTCAAAGTTGCTCAGATATACCTTTTCAACAACTCTATTGTTATCCATTCTCTCCATATGATCATACCATCTCAGCACACTCTCTTCAATTCTGGTGTCCACAGACATCCTCATTCCGCATCTTTCATGAATCACATTATTTCATATCCAATCCACTCTCTGTACTCCACATACATTCCTCAGCAGTCCCATCTCCACTTTTCTCACTCCCGACTTTTCATTTTCATGCCACACCATAGTCTCACACCCATATGTTAAAGCTGGCACTAACACTCCTTCATGTAAGCCTCATGCAGCTGCAGCACTCAAGCTTCTCTTTCTTATCAAGGCCTTCATAGCACCAGCTACTTTCCATCCTTGTGTCACTCTACTTTCCACTTTTTTGCACATTTCCCTCTCTTTTCCATCACTGTACCCAGGTATCTGAACTCTCTCACCAATTCCAGTCTCTCTCCATTCACTGTAACATCACACTGGGAGTCACCTTCTCTCTCGATTACCATCACTTTACCCTTTTCTACATTTACTGACAAGGCACGATACTCACAGACATCAGCAAACCTCTGCACTAGTCTACCAAGTTCTTGTTCAGTATTTGCAAGTAGCACTGCATCATCAACATACAACAAATTTGAGATATTCCCTCTATCACCATTCATTACCAATGCCATCCCTCTATTACTGAGTCACTGTTTTATAACCAATGTAAATCATTCTTCATATGAGGCTTGCAGCGTGGCCTGTGCTGACATTCATTGTGTCTCAAATGAGGTCTGCAGCTCAGCAAAGGTTAAAGTGTTTTATACAAATCTGTGTGTGGGATTATGAAGGGGCTCTCATTTCATGCTTAGGGTACACTCTACAAACATGAATGTGACCAGTTATGCTGAATCCTAAATGCCAATGAGACTAGGCCTGTGAAAGAAGAGAATACAAACACTGAAACACACAAAAATGAGAATGATGAGATGGATGAGTAGTCACATGGAATGACAGAACTGAGAGCAGTGTGCTGTAAAAGAGACTTGGCATAAGAAATAGAGAAGAAATGCAAACCAGTAGGTTGAGTTGGCTTGGATATGCTTACAGGGAAGAGGAAGAGGGATTAGCACAGATATGAATGTGGGAGGAAGAATGCCCAGAGGAAGATCATGGGGTGAGATCTTGCATGGAGGCCTCAGGGAAAGGAAACTGAGCAGGGAAATGATGTACGAAAATCACACATGAAGAGGTGACGTCACAAGCAGAAAACTACACATTCTGGCACATCACTTGTCCAAACCTAAATGTAAAGTGAAGTAAACGATGTGAAGTACAAGCGAAAAGTATGAGACAGAAGGACACTTTGATGTTCCAGGAGGAATGGGAAATGTTCATAACCATACACCAGAATGCTGTCAATTTAAGATTATCGATTAAACACAAAACCTTAAAGTAAGGACACAATATCAATTTTAAGCAAATCATTTCTATCTAGCATGAGTCAAATCTGGCATGTAATTTTCCTCCTAAACGCTACAGTGTTTTATGACACACACTTATCCCAGCAGCAAAAGAAAATCACACCCTTCTCTCATCCATCATCACCATTATCAGGTGGGTTTGGTGTTAATGAAAGTGTTTCTTACTTAAAATGAAATTAAATTCTGAGCATACAATGTGACATGCAAATATTTATTGTCTGGAAAACAAACATCTAATTTTGGATGCTCAATATGTATTACTGTAATTAGTAGAAATTCAGTATTATAATTAATATTTTGCACTGCCATCAGTTGGTGAAGTAGCATCAGCACACATAATTACTCATATGCAGTGGCTCAGTGGGTTAGAGCGCTCCGCTCTGGCCGTAGGGTCGGAGGATCAAATCCACCCAAGGGTCATTGGCAGACATCAGGAAGGGCATCCGGTCATAAAATGCTACACGCTCCAATCCAAAAAGGCCGACACATGCAAACATGTTGCAGCCTTCAAAAACGAAACGAAACGATGCACTGAGTTGGGTCCAGCTCCATCTGATGATGACCTATCTACCTGGAGGTAGGTGAAAAACTATTTCAATAGCACAAAGTAATGAAAAACTTAGTTAAAAAAAGAAAAAGTATGTAGTGAGTGGTGGCAATGAGGTGACAGAGATGAGAGGCAGGCAGCATGTGGTTTTGTGCTCTTACCTAATTGTATCTTTACAGGAATGAGTCCAGCTCGTACTGTCCCGTGTCTTAAACCATTTTCATCATACATCTCCTTAAAATTTATGAATTGTTTTGGCACAAACTATTTCATTCGGTAGTGCATTCCATTGATCAACTGCCCTATTTGGGAAACTAAATTTCCTTACGTCTTATCACCTCTCTTTTTATGCAGTTTTTTGCAGTGTCCTCTTGCTGATGCTTCCCCATAGGTTATATATTCATTTAGGTCTATTTTCTCCTTCCCTGACATGCATTCATATAGCATAATCATGTCTCCTCTTTTCCTTCTCTCCTGTAGTGTTGGCAGATTCAGTTTTTCTAGTCTTTCTTCATAGCTTAGATCCCTTAAGCTTGGTACCCATCTTGTAGCAGCCCTTTGAACTTTTTCAATCTTATCTATGTGTTTCTTGAGATGAGGATTCCCGACTACTGATGCGTACTCCAGGGTTGGTCTGATGAAGGATGTTATTATCTTTTTCAGCATGTCTTCATTTATGTATGTGAATGCTATTCTCATATTTGCAAGCAGTGTATACATGTTCCATACCTTCTCATATATGTGGTCAGCTGGAAATAGTCTGTTATTGATAATCACACCTAAGTCCTTCTCTCTTTCTGATATGTGTAGGGTTTTACTTCCTAACTTATAATCCCAATCTGGTCTTTTCCCACTTTTACCAAACTTGATTACATGACACCTGTCCACAATGAATTCCATTTGCCATTTATTACTCCATTCATGAATTTTATTTAATTCTTCTTGTAGTTCTTTACAAGAATCTGTGTTAGTAATTCCCCTTTGTATTTTTGCATCATCCGCAAACATATTTAAGTAGCTTTCATTTCCAAAATTACTAGCTATGTCTTTTACATACACTAAAAACATAACTGGTGCCAGCACTGAGCTCTGTGGAACTCCGCTAGTCACTTCCCTCCATGATGAGTAGTTTCCTCTTAGTACTGTTCTCATTTCCCTTTTCCTGAGAAAATCTTGCATCCAACAGTACAGTTTAACTCAGATTCCTCCTTGATGGTACAGTTTCCATAAGAGTGTGTGTGTGTGTGTGTGTATTTACTTAATTGTATT
>JAGKTI010001605.1:0-21813 GCA_018397915.1 Birgus latro | reverse complement strand
GGATTACTCAGATCATACTAGCAACGATTCATGACTGCTAAGACTGGAAGGGGTATAGCTTCTTATGGATCATATATGTGAATGATCACAAGGCAATCAATCATATAACATGGCTGGACTGTATATTTTCAATAAATAAAAAACATTAACTGAAAAAGCAAAAAATTTTACTCTGCATTTACCTTTCATTCAGTGCTTCTGCCATGTTCCTTTACTATATCAATCCTTGGTTTATATAACGAAGTTGTTTGATAGGGTTAAGGTGGTCGACATACTGGTAGTTGGTATTTGGTTTAATGAGGTTTGATATTGAGAGAGAGTTCACTGTGTTTGTAATGCCATGTTCAGGCTGCATGTCACTAATATTTTACTCTCGTTACAACCACACTACCTTATTTTATCTTAATCCGGGGAATCTTCTTGTAATTAAGGGTACAGGAAAACCTCCATCAAGCTACTCTACTAAGACAGGTCTCAAAGCTAAATGAAGCAGTGAGGTGGGGGACAAACAGAAAGAAAAATATGCTGCCCAACTGAAGCAGTTAAAAGCAAAAATTGGATGACTTGTGCTGTGATCTTACCTGCAAGTGGCTCAACGCGGCGTGGAAGGCGGGCATGTGCAACAGCATAACCTGCCATGTACATGAAGGTTGGGTCTGGTTGAGAAAAGTAAAAAGTGCTGGTGAAATTACAAATAACAGCCGAAAGAGTGTATGTGAATAAATGAGGCTGCTTCTTTATTTGGGTACCAACTGAATGACGCAGATAAAAACAAAAAGTTATGATACAGTTTGTGTGGCAGGTGTGGCTGTGTGGTCACAGCACTCATTAGGTAATTAAGACATCAAAGGCTGCAGGAGAGAACAAGTGTGTGACCAGAAGTTATTACTGTGCTTTAAGAGTTAGCAAGTGTTCCTCAAATCCCATCCTAAACCATGAAAAAAGGATGGCTGACTGCTGGAGAAGTGTACTTCAGTCTGCACTACACCAGTTTCATGTCCTGATGAGCCTAAGGCCACAGCAGCCTGAACAACAGTAATTTGCAAGATGCCAGTACTGTAGATAAGGAATCTTATTTAATCTTTACTGCTACAGAACAAATGCACCCTTGTTATAATTTTCACAAATAAAGGATAGAATAAATGCATCTTAGTAACGAAACTCAAAGCTATGGGGTTAAACAAGTGCATTCATCATGTAATTCCCTTGTGCACCATATAAAGAGGGGAACAGGGCATCCTTGTAAAAGTGCTTGCAGATAAGGAGTAGAACAAATGCACCTTTATAATAAGACTCACTGATGATGGGTAGAACAAATGCAACCTTGTAATAAGACTAACATATAAGTAAAACAAATGCACTCTTGTAATTACTGTACTCACAAATAAGAGGTATGTGGAAAGGAAGGCGACGGCCAAGCATCATGACTGTGGTCTGTGAGTGCCAGTAGTTGTCTATGTCAGGAAGGAAGAAGGACATCATCTCAGTGGTCCAGCCATGAAGGTAGCAGCCCAGCCAATGGTACTTCCATCTACCTCCCACAACAAATGCTGGCAAAGAAGGTACTGGTTAGATATATCTGGAAGGAATGAGGGTGAACAAAAGGAGTAATAAAATGATTTAGAAAACTGAAATATGATTAATTAGGGATAAAATTTGGCAAAAGTGAGGTATGCAAAACAATAACAGAAGGATTTGGCTATGACAGAGAAGATAAGGGGGAGAGAAGATGAGAAGTAATGGAAGTATCAACAACTACGAAATGTGAGTAATGAAACATAAAGGTCGGCAGCGCAAATAAGAAGAGAAGCATATTGATGCGACGAGAGCAAATCAGGGGAGAGAAGGAGGGGAGTAATGGCAGGATATAGAACCATGAAACGTGGCCAATGATGGATAAAACTTGATGGGGCTACGAGGTAAACTAAAAGAGAAGGATGTAGCTATGATGAGAGGAATTTAGGGAAGGATGTAGCTATGATGAGAGGAATTTATCTACGCTGGGAAGACAGAAGGGCATCATTACCTTGGTGCTCCTACCAATCGACCACAGTGAAAAAAAGGAATTTATCTACGCAGAAGGGCATCATTACCTTGGTGCACCTATCAATCTCCCACAGCAAAAGCTGGAAAGGAAGGTGCTCAGTGGACAGAGGTGAAGGGAATGAGCACAGTGAATGAAGAAAGAACAGTGAACCATTAAATTTAGTCAAACAGGGATATGACTTGAGAAAGGTGAGGAGTATAGATGAGAGAGAAGAGTTTGACTACAATGAAAGAAATGTATCAGCTGGGATGGACAACATTTGAGGGTTGCAGATAGCAGAGACAGGGATGTGGCTCTGATGAGTGCAATGATGTAGTTATGTTAGAGAGCCATGATGTCTTCTCAATACTTTTATCAACCTCTGACAAAAAAAAACGAGGGAATGAGAAAGTGGATGAGGGAATGGAGAGAGGATCGGAAGACCATGAAGCT
Organism: Birgus latro; assembly: GCA_018397915.1. Taxonomy (NCBI): domain Eukaryota; kingdom Metazoa; phylum Arthropoda; class Malacostraca; order Decapoda; family Coenobitidae; genus Birgus; species Birgus latro. The sequence goes on along the minus strand of JAGKTI010001605.1, from coordinate 19,334 downwards.
TGGCCAAAGAAAGATAAAGACAGCAGGCAAATAAGATATGTAAACTAAATAATTAACTTACAATTATGCCACGTGCATTAGTGTGACCATATGCCAGCAAACAGTACAGCAAGAGGAGATGGCCAAAAGGATTGTGGCTCACATGTGTTGATGAATGTTGCTACTTGGGTGACAATAAGTGGAAGAAATGGTGCTGAAGCTAACTGCCACATATGGGGGGAAGGAAAAATAAGAAGAGCATTCTCACCCTCCCTACAATGGAAGATTTCATTCTCTGCAGACAAGGAAAGTTACAGTGTACTTCGTGTATAAGAAGCATAATGTTTATGGTAGAGAAACATACAATAAATTCTCAGTTATCCAGTGTAATTCAGCCAAGCCCTATGCCGGATATCGCACAGTACTTCCCAACAACTCAATATTCAGAGCTGAGCCAGGTATTGCATTATTATCCGTCTCAATCCCTCTACCCTAAAAACTTTCCCATGAGTAAGATGAAAATTAAGCAAAAAATTCAATAAAGTAATGGCAAAATACAGTAATACAGTGCTGGCTGGCTACTGTTGACAAGCTGGTTGATACACCCTGATGTAAGATTTTGCATGGAACCACTGGTTATGTCCTGTTTCGGCACTGGATATTGCTAGAGATGGGTCACAAGCATATTCTGCTGGGATGGATATTGCAACAATGCATAATTGAGAGTGTACTGTACATGGAAAGTTATGGAAGATGTTCACAGATTTGAGTATACTGAAATGGGATATAGTATGATTGTGTACAGGCCTGAATGCAAAATTAACAGGTGTTAGTGATGTGAAGCATATACACAGGCTGAATTTCTGAAAGTGTTTGGATATATGGATTCAGGTAAATAAGACTGGTCATTGGAGGGAAGCATGCAAAACAAATGAGAAGGGTATGTGACATCACAATGCATTACACAACCATGGTATTATGTCCTGAAGTCAGAACACAAATAGGCACCATTTAAATAATGTGATAAAACAATGCCCTCATGATTTTATCAAGCACCACATACTGTATAATACTGAATAATTTATAAAAGCTCCAACATGCTTGCATGCATGGCCTTGGTCATCTAATAGTAGCTCTCCACACTGTTTTATCTCTGGCAGCCTCCCTATTCAGTCCCTTATCACTGAAGTCACACTCTGTGACCTAGTCTCAGATCTTTTTCATTCTGTCTCTCACAACCCCACCCGTGACATTCACACTTCTCACCTTCCACACTCAGTTGTCATTCTCCATTCTCTCAAAAATGTCCAAACCATCTCAATCTACCACTTCTCACCACAACACCAATACATTCCAGTCCCATCTTTCCTCTCAACTCTTTAATCATAGTCCTAGTCCCCCCAGGCCTCACATTCAAGGACACAATACACATCCATATAATCAATGTAATTTCTATTAGTCTGAGTCTACAAATATCCTCTTCCTTTTCTGCCCAGGTCTCATTACCATATAGCATTACTATTCTAACACATGCTCCATACAAAGATCCCTTAACATGGAGAGAGAGCCTACCATGCTAACTACATAATGGATGTATATTTCCTTCATCTATCTCATTTTTGCAAGGCAAAACTGCTTACATATTTAAAACTGTTGAATTTTCATATCATACAGGATTACCATTGCTAACTGGCATTTTCTAAAATACTGTACTTTCCATGTCACATTAGCACCTGCTGGAAAAAAAAAAAAAAATCTAAAACCTATGTACTTATGTAAGATATGTAATGAAAATGAATATCTAAGACACAGACCTACTCTATCACATAAGGACAGAGTAACAAGATGAAAGTACAGAGCCAAGGTCAACACTTGTCCCTGATGAAACAGATAACGTGAAGGCTTATCAGGCGTCCCATCCACCCCATACATGAAAGTTGTAAGGTAGACACAACAAGATAACACTATCACCAAATAATCTAAGTTACATCTTGAGGAAATTATTAAGAATATATGGAGTAGATGGGAAGCTGCTGAAGGCCGTGAAGAATATGTATGAGGGTGCTAAGGCTGCAGTGCATGTAGATGGTGAACTGAGTGAATTCTTCCATTTGAAGGTTGGATTGAAACAGGGATGTGTCATGTCTCCATGGTTGTTCAATATGTATATGGATGGGGTTATAAAAGTGCTACAAGGTAGGGCAGTGGATGTTGGAGCAGCCCTAGTGAGAGAGGCAGTGTTTGGAAACTCCCTGTACTGTTGTTTGCAGATGATACTGTGTTGTTAAGTGAAGACAAAGGGGAGCTGCAAGGCTTGGTAGATGAGTCTGGGAGAGTGTGTACGAAACGGAAACTAAAGGTGAATGTAGGAAAAAGTAAAGTGATGGTCTTCGAGAGAAGTGAAGTCAGCGAATGTACAGTGAGATTGGATTGGGAAGATATGGAGAATGTGAGTGCATTTAAGTACTTGGGTAGTGTGATGAGTAAGGATGGAAGTTTAGAGGGTGAAGTGCTTGAATGGGTGAAGCAGGGAAGAAAGGTTGCTTGTTCCTTGAAAGCAGTGATAAGAAACAGGGAAGTGGGCAAGGAAGTGAAAAAGCTGCTACATGACAGTATTGTGATATCAACTCTAACATATGGAAGTGAAGCTTGGACCCTGTTGGAGGGACAGAAGTCGAGAGTAAGAGCAGTGGAAATGAGTTATTTGAGAGGGGCATGTGGAGTCACATGGAGAGACAGACTGACAAATAAGGAAGTGAAGGAGCATTGTGGTGTGGATGTGGATGTGATGGGAAGTGTCAGGAGAAACACATTAAAGTAGTCTGGCCATGTGGAGAGGATGGAGAGTGTGAGACTGATGAGGAGAGTGTATGTGAGTGAGGTGGAGGGGGGAAGAGGGTGGGAGAGGCCAAGGATGAGATGGAGGGATGGAGTGGAGAGGTATATGAGAGAGGGGGGTGTGAGCTGGGAGCAGGCCAGTGAAACGGCGGGGGACACAGCGACATGGAGGCAATTTGTTTGTGGCCACCCCTTACGCAATTAAGGTGTCTGGCAATAGATAGGCAGATAGATAGATGTCTTGAGGCAGGATATTCATCCTCCTGGTTATGCTGAAAAGTGTCTATGATTGACATGTTAACCACACACTACTAAATTTGTTGGAAATAAGATGCAAATGGCTTTGTGGAAAACAAGGCTTTGAAACTGATGTAGCATGGGGATATAAAATACTATGAGGTGGTTCAACTAAGCAAGGTAAATGGAGAGTGAGATACTATGAGCTGAGTAGTTAAGTTAATAACCATACACTATAATCTGCTGAATAGGACAATGGAATGGACTTATGGACAAGACGGCATAAAGCTTGACAGAAAAAGAAACAAGAGAAATCTCAGCATTCAGTTATGAGGTAAATAAAGAGTGAGACTGTGTGAGCTGGGAAGTTAGGCTAGAAGAGCAAGGAGAGGCATAACAAAAATAACGTGAAAGGATGTGAGTGGTGAGTACATGAAGGAAGGCGATCAGTCAATGTATGTGACCAGAGAAACATACACCATCTGGAGACTTCCTGCAGAAAACCTTCCCACAGAATGAAGCATTCTATAGCAGACTGAAAGATAAATAGATGCGGAGAGATACAGAGACAGATAGACAGCTACTGACAGCTAGACACAGGCAGATAGTTAAACATGCTCTGCTCAGCTACTTTTACCATAAGGTAATGCCACTCAGGGATGAGTGAGACTGGTCACTCCCATCTTAAATGTCAGGACCAAATTGCCTAGCCCTGGGCTTCTACACTCCTCATGGGGCAATGTAAGAATTGGATGATGGATGGATGGATGTAAGACTAAATCACTAGTACTGTACTGCAACTCTTTGACTGCCTGGTGTTATACAGTATCAGGTGTCTGAGCAAGTCTTTCACTATTATTTCACTTTTTTTTTTTTTTAACCCAACTCTGAGCACAGACTAGAGTCTATTCCCTGAGGCCGATCAATTCTACAAGCAACAAATGGCACCACATGCTTTCATGGATATGACATTCTAGGTACAGTGCCTTCAAATAAAAGGCATAAACATCCATGGAGAAATAAGGCATGTAAAGAACATAAGAAACTAAAGTATTTTAGTACTGCTTTTGGGAGTTTAATGCCTGTGAACTAAATCATTCCACGTGTGCAATGAAACTGTCACAGTTCAGTGTAACCAATCAGGCAAACATGTGAAAGTCTGAGTCTGGCAAATGAAGAGTAAAGCAGGGTGAGCAGGACTGTCCTCTGTATTATCCAACACCATCGTGCTAACCCTGCTGAGATAGAAAAAAATAAATAAATAAATAAAAAATAAAGCAATCCATTCTAAAGACAACGTATGACAGAAAGAAGCAACATACCATTGTGAAAAAGTGTACAAATGACCAATATGAATGATACTAACCGTGAATGAGGGTGATAAGGCCAATGAAGACGAAGCTGCATTCTGAGAGAAAGTAAGTGGGTTGGGCCTTGAACACTTCCCACGGGTCACTGACATGGAACAGCCAGTCCCAGTTCTGAAATAAAACTTGCAGTGGTAGTCTGGAGTTTGTGGCCATGTGACAATGTGCCATAATTCAAAGAGAAGAGACTGCTGGAGGTTTTACTGTACTGTCATGGAAAATGCTGTCAAGGATGTACAGTGATCTTGTTCAGCTTAAACTGTCTGTGCTAAAGCTGATTAACTGGAGGCTCTCCCAATCTCCAAACCCTCTTGTGTCCGAAAAGGGTAATGGAAGATTGGCAGTCATAAATTTTTTCCATCACAGTACTGTACTACCCATAATGTATTAATAATAATAATAACAATAATAATACAATAATAACAACAACAACAACAGCAGCAGCAGCAATTAATTCCTACTATCCTCTTTAGGTATCAAGTCCTAACATAAGGCTAACATAGCCCAGAATATTTGAGGGTAGGAGACTGATAACTTATGCCCCTGGTGGCATTTTTCATGACAAAAACACCCAGTTACCTTCAGGATTCAAATCACTGGATGAGGCACAGTTGCCTCCAAAAGTACAGTACTGTACTGGTATTTTACAATTAGACTGACTAAACTGATATGCAGGTGTGCACATCAGGTTATTATAAGGTGTATTGATAATCATGGCCCAAGATATTGAATGGGAAAGTGAAAACACACAGAAGATATAAGGACTGCACACACACACACACACACACTTCTTTTCCCACCATTTTAAAATGATTTAGGCAACACATGTCTATGTTTTAAAAAAATATATTTTTTTCTGACATTAAAAGAGCTCTCCCTTTGTACTAAGGGATCTTTGTATGCAGCATGTGTTAGAAGTGCAATGCTGTATGGTGGTGAGACCTGGGCAGTAAAGGATGAGGATATTTGCAGGCTTAACCGTACAGCAATGACAATGATTATGTGGATGTGCAGTGATCCTAGAAAGCGAGGCCTGGGGGGGCTAGGTTTATGAAGGAAGAGTTAGAGGAAGGATGGGACTGAAGTGTATCAGTGTTGTGATAAAAAGAGGTAGACTGAAATGGCTTGGGTATGCAGAAAAGATGGGGAATGAAAACTGGACGCAGAAAGTGTGAAGTGTGAACACTGGGGGTAGGGTTGCGTGAGGCAGACCAAAAATGACCTGGGACAAGGTCACCATGTGCGACCTCTGGGATAAGGGACTAAATAGGAAGGCTTCAAGAGATCAAACAGCATGGAGCCACCATTAGGTGACCTAGGCCAATGCATGCAAGCATGTTGGAGCCTTTATAAATGAAATGAATGAAATGATTATAGTTCACATTCTCAAGAATAATTACCAATCTGGGTGTATTTATATTTTAAAACTATGAAAAATACATGGCTGAATACAGATTTTGTCATTCATATACATGTCCTTTTTTTTAATGAAACCCTCAAGTTGGAAGGAGGTGATGGTGCGGTGTTCCAGTATGGTCTAGCAGCACTGCACCCATGGTCATATACCTGGAAAGTGTCACATGAAACTGAAAATTTTCTCTGAAGAGACACTTTTACTGTGTGATTTAAAAGGTAATATTCAAAACTGTTTCCTCTTACTGTGACTAGTACAGAACTGTACAGTACTTAAACTCATCAAAGACTGAACAATATGTTGATGCCTAATTTAACAGAGTGAAAAGTTTGGACACCAGTCATAAGGTATACCATGGCTGACACATGCACATATGGCACTGCCAAATGTCATAATATGTTACTGTTACAGTTGCTACTGATGACAATGAAGCAACAGTTGTTGGAAGGGCACTTCAGGACCTTGACATTCATCTCATCCATGGTCAAGAAAAGGCCTCTAACTGTATAAACTTCTACTTTCATTCACACTGTCTTGGGAATACCAACATTTGCAGAAGTTTATATATAATGTACAAAATATGAGAGTAGGATAAATTCTTGCTAGGGATGATTTAAGTACAACACACCACTGCATTTCTATGAAAAAGAAATTTGTGTACAGTATCCTGGTGATGATTGAAGCCATGCTAACCTTTGGTTGACTGACTGATTAAAATACATACTCTTACAGGATAAAACCAAATGATAAGTGCAGCCATATTAATGTAATCCACAGTCCCTTGGTGATTTAATGAAAGTCCTGGAGTAGCTATTTAAGGACTTTAATACCAGAGTAAAAACCAGAGTGTTCCCCTGGAGAGTGCCAGCCCTTCACTGACTTACATCTGCCCAGCCCGAAGCATGGAAGACAAAACCTACTCAGCACTTTTAAGATCTAGCAGTGGGGATACAATAGGGCATGGATATGCAGTGTGGGTACATTAAGTAAGGTTACTGCTATGGTTCTGCAAAGTATTCATCATGCCAAATCATAAATACATGTAACTAAGATGTGCAAGGTAATGGGTAATCCTTTCATCTGAGGACATATTTCTATTTTATTCTCACTATCTCCTAAAATATGCTCTCTGACCAAAAGGCTTAATCCTCCCTGCAAACCATTATGAGAAGCCCAACCACATCAATCTTTATGGCCATACTGCACTTCTACTTGGCTCTGGAGATTCTGTAATGCCTCTTCCTCAGTGATATGCAGATCAAATCACACTAATCTTCTTGTGTGTTTCTGATGCAAACTGTGTTGATTTTACATGGTAGTAGGTGGGAGCACTCACCATCCATTCACTCGATGAAGTGCTGCTCTCGGGTGTCTCCCCTTTCATCTCTTCCTTCCATCCTCTTCTGTCATTCTTTCCTTCATTCTTTCCTCTTCCTTCTACCTATGGGTGACTTTACACTCCCTCTTCTGTCTTTCTTTCTTTCCTCTTCCTTCTGCTTATGGGTGACTCTACACTAAGTGACAAGCCAAATGGTTTCCTGTACACCATGAAACCATTTGCTATGCTGGGCAGTAACCATATAACCAAATTATGGTGCCTGGTAGTTTAGTGGGTAATTAAGGCACTCCAATTGGACTGAACCTGTGTAGGTTTATATCTAAGGGGTGGATGGGGTTTATTGCTCATGTAATGTGAAAAGGAATGAGTGAGGCTGGTCACTCTCATCTTAAATGTCAGGACCAACTTGCCTAGCCCTGGGCTCCTACACTCCTCTTGGTGTAAGATGGGATTGGATGATGGGTGGATGGATGGATGGATGGATACATAATATACAGTAGGCGTGGAAAGTGTTGACGCCATCTTAAAAAAAGAAAACATTCTTGTGGTTAGCAAGGAGAAACAAATAAATTAACACTCACCATTGAATTTAGTATTTACTGGCATTCCCCTTCACCTTTATTATCTTCTTAAGGCGTCTGGGGAGACTGATGGCGTAGTTTTGCAGAAAAGACAGACTAAAACTGCTCCATAGCTGCAGCCTCAAGTTTAGGCAAAGATGACGTGTCCATTCTACACAGCTGCCGCTTCATGTGCGCCCATAAATTCTCAATGGGATTGATATCTGGGATGTTTCCGGGCCAATCTCGAATAAAGGGAACCTCACAGTCTGTTAGCCACTGTTTCACTGACTTTGCAACATGTGCAGGGGCAGAATCTTGCATAAATACTCTTGCCTTGGTTTTATCAAAAGAGTCACTTAAAACATCACATAAGAGCTCCAAATAATTGTTCTGGTTCACTTTTTCATTTGCAGGTAGAATTACCAACCTACCAACACCATAATATGTAAAGCAGCCCCAAGCCATGAGTGAGGCTGGGTATTTAACAAACTTGGAAGTGTACTTAGGATCCAGGGGGTCACTGCCTGGTTTGCTGTACACTCGTGATGAAGGGGTACCAGTGACAGTAAATGTTGACTCATCACTCCAAAGCACAGTTTTCCATTCCTCCTCACTCCAGGCAAGATATTTCTTTTAAAAATTTACTCTCTTTTTCTTCTGAAGTGCAGTTAGCAGTGGTTTGTTACGAGCACAAAAACTCCTGTAGCCCAGATCGTCATGCAACAGCTGCTGCACACTTCTGACAGACACATCTGACAGCAACTGTGGGTTCTTTTCTTTTAAATCCCGTGCTGTTAGCCTTGGATCCTTGCTAACTTGCCTTGAGATCAGCTGACAGGTCCTGAAGGTTGTCTTACGAGGTCTCCCAGGCTTGGGAAGTGGAGTGGGAGGAATGGCCTCCCCACTGTCCTTGAACCGCTTCACCAGTCTCTGCACTGTCCTCAGTCTAACACCATCTGATTTGCAATAAATGGGAGTTTGTGGCCAGCTTTGTATAAAGTAATCACTTCCACACGTTTGTCCTTGCTTGTGGTTACTTTAGGCATGATGAGAATGTGGTAGGTAACCAAATAACTGTGTTATTTGAGTCAAAACATGCCCTCGTGGTGCATCACACACAGAGACAATCCTCCTCCTGTGGCTGCCCAAACATTACTGAGCCTGCTCCTGTGGTGCCAAACCTATCAAGCAGGGTTGCCAGCTCCCGTTGAAAAAGCGTCAGCTCATTTCGCATCACAGGGGAGGGTAGTATTGACCCTACTTCACTTAACGCGAAAAAGAATGACGTCGGCAAAAAAATGTCAATACTTTCCACGCCTACTGTATATGCAAGAAAAAGTACATAGGGTGCAAGAAGGAAGACCAACTGCTATGGGAAACAAATTGCTAAAGAGGGATCATGAAGTCTTTGTCAGTGAGCAAATGACCCAGTCCAATGCAATGATCGAGAAATTGACCTGAATTGTGGTCTGAGCTGCTCCACAGCAAGGAATGTTAGAAATCATTGGGTGAAATCACCCTGTCTTTGAAAAATGAACCATGGGATGCACAATGTACTGACCAGCCATAATGCTAACATGTTTATGTTAATGCTAAACCACCTATACTCACTTTCAGCACAAGAAATTTGGAATTTGCTGGAACATAATGCTATACAGTACTGCACTACAACTGTCCCACTCATAGGAGCATCAGCGGTGAAAGTCCTGTATTAACACTCAATGGTTATTATGACTCACCTGCAGCTGAATAGAACTGTCAAACATTTGTTTGAAAAACCAATCAGGTACAGTACTAAAGCTGTTCCAGTAAAAAGGAAGTTTTACAACTGAAAGATGAGAAGCAGGGTATCATAGGTACTAAGTATAGCGAGTGAGGTACTCATACCAGTAATGATAGCTGCATATTGTGCTACACTGACAAAGTAAAATCGTTTCATTTCATAAATCACAATCATTGTACCTGGTAATACCACCAAAACTGTCGGAGTAAATGAGCAGCTAGCAGTTATAATTTCTTACCTGGACAATGTAAATAAAAAACTAATGAAAGTATATATTGTACTGTACTAGTGATGGAACGTATATCAATTTTCCATATTTGCGAATGCGAATGCGAATGCGAATTTTTAGATGTAAAATTCGCGAATGCGAATGCGAATTGCGAATATTTCAATCCTTATTCCATCCTTCAAGAACTGGTAATTCTTTTTACGGCACCAACAGACGTTAATTAAATTACTATGAAATTAATTTCTGGAAGTTAATGATGATGTGAATGTGGTCCTCAATGTTAATATGTAATTTCCTAAATATCATAAATGAACTGTTTGAATTAATTTTGAATATACTGTAAGAGTTCGACCATAGAAAATTTAATAGTTAAAACTAAATCCATTCAATTTTCTATGTTTCCAGGATGCTATTGGGGTGACGAAATTATGCTAACTTTATGCAAACTTTCAGAGCTAGTTTATTTTCACTGTACACTATTATACAGCCCTTAATAAGCATAAGTAATAGCTAACACTAATCAACTACACTGCACATCAAAAAATAAAGGGATCTCATGAGATGATACTGAATAAGAACATAAAGCTAACTTTCAGCTGTAACAAATTAAACTAGGCTAAACAATTTTTTGTGACTGAGATATCAGTATCATAATCCTTTTACTTTCTACATAATATTTTGTTATGACAGCTATCAGCATTTGAATTTAAAAAAAAAAAAAAACTATCACTGCAGTTAGCTACTCTACCACAAGGAATTATATCTGTAAAAATTTCTGCTATTAGCTGATAAAGGTGACTGATTAAGATAATCAGCCAAAGATCACAGCTAATTAGCAACTCATAAACAAGACTTTTTTTTTTTTTCATATTGAAGCTTCTTAAAACTACACACTAAACACAACCAGCTATGAAACATGGTATATTAGCTACTGTCAACCCGTGTTTTTAATAAAAAAAAAAAAAAATCAAAGTACAATATGGCAGTCAACTACTGTACCTCATGGTTTCTCATAGACGGCTGGCTGAGCTAGAGAGTACTCTCATAATATCATTCACCAATCAGCTCCCCGCTCATCTCTCTTTCTCCCTCTCTGATTTATATCTTTTATAAAATTACTGTACTCCAAAATTATTCCATTCCATTCTAAAGAATGCTAGAATTATGCTAAAACTTCTAATATGCTAAAAAATATTCCAGACTCAAAAATTTGATCAAATCTATGCTAAAAGAAAATTATACTAGATATAGTAACACTGACTGAGGCCCACTGATGGTGATCCAGAGCTGCCAACTCAAAATTTCCATTGTCGCTAGATTTTTATATTTTTTATATTTTCCATTGGTTTCGTGAAAATATTTGCATATTCGCAGATAGCTATGAATGGAAATGCGGATGTGAATACGAATGCGAATATTGAAAAACATAGTGGATATTCGCACATGTGCGAATGCGGAAGAGAATATTCAGTCAACCGCTATACTGTACTCTAACTACATCCAATGAAGAATATATTATGGGGATGTAAAAATGCTAAAGAAGTCAGGAGGCCAAGTACAGTATATGCTTATGACAGAATATTTCACTGGAAAGGCAGGTCACAATGCCCTACATACTTTTACAGTAAGTATCCTGAATTATAAAGGAGAGGAGAGATCCTAATGCAATTGCTGATATAAACAATATTAGGGTAGCAAACCTCTTCTGCCAAAAGCTAGCAGGACATGAACTTGAATAAATGGTAAAACAAAAAATAAAACAAATTCTATCCTTTTGTTAAAAAAAAAAAAAAAAAACTGTTGCAATACTAAATGAATTACTGGTATAAGTGGAAGGTAAGAATGTGAAATTTCTCTCCACTGTATTACTGTCTACAAAAAAGTAACTCATGCAGACCCATCATGTGAATGAACAACCTCCAATCAACTCACAGAGACCTGAATCTATAAGCACAAGGTAAGGCTGTCTCTATCACAGCCAGTGCACAAGCTTTTCTCAATTCTGCACACTGTGTTCAATCTCTCACTGTGGCATTACATGTCCATCTCACAACCTAATTTCAGTATGTTCAAATATGCTGACATCTTCCATCATAAATGTCCATCTTCCACTACCACTGAGCGATACTTGTTACATATCAGTCATATGCTGCAATATCTTTGAAAACACAAGTTCTGTACTAATAAAGAGTAGCATGATGGACAAGTATCATATGAGGCAGACATGAAAGAACAAGAGAGATTATAAAAACTGAAGGTGAATAAGAATGGAGTAGAGAAAGGAAGCGAAAAAAGAATTAATACTGTGAGAGAATGGATGAGGAATGCTGAAAGATATACAAAAGCTGAGACACTCAGTAAGTTACCATGTAAATCAAGAACTAAATCACATCATATCTTTTTTCATCCATGCAATGGCAAATTTTTTGCTAGCACTACTGTACTAAATATTTACAGCACAGTTAACACAAACTCTGAAGCACCAGTTGAGCAGGACAGTACTCCTGAGGTGGATAGCAAGTTGGTGACAGAGAGAGCTGGAGATCCTGTTTCACCAGCCCTCAAGACCTCTTCCTGATCATCTCCCTTTGCTGAACCTTTTCAGTGTTTTAATAAACACAGCTAGTGGGCCAGCATACTTTCATAAACCTCTGCCTCCAACTGTCTACAACACACTTCATGAACATTAGATATCACATCTATTTTCATCTCCCCTTCTTTTTATGAATGGATGACACCTGTAATCTGGTGTACAGTATGGATAATTTTTTCCCTACTTCAGTTCATCTTCTGTAAAAAAAAAGTAAGAAAAAAGTCAATACTGTACACATTTTTAACCATTCAAGTTTCATATCTTTTTTCTTATTGATGCTTAATCCCTTCATTCCAAGGGTCTCTACTGAACAGCATAAATCATCTTGTGTTAGCTAGGATGAAGGGGTTACTGACATTAGTTACAACATCTTGTTTCATTTATAAAGGCCCCAACCTGCTTGCATGTGTCGACCTTGGACACCTAATAGTGAATCTCCATGCTGTTCAATCTCTGGCAGCCTCCTTAGTCAGTCCCATATCCCTGAGGTCACACTCTATGACCTCGTCCCAGGTCTTTTTTGGTCTGCCTCTCACAACTCTACCCCCGAAATTCACACTTCCCACCTTCTACACCCAATTATCATCCTTTTCAGCAAAAGCATGGTTCTCCTAAAATCAATAAAATCATCAGGTGTTATTCAGTACGTCTTACAGCAAGAGGTTAATCATTAAACAGCATAAAAACAGTCTGTTATCCTTACAGTATATTGTACTGTACTGTACTACACTGTAGGCACACAAATAAAAATACAGTTCTGTGCTGTAGTAAAATATGGCTAAAAAGAGACTGCAACATAAAGCAGCACACTGTGGCCACCCAGGACAAAAAATACTTACATCTTTGAAGGTGTAATTTGCATACTCTTTTCCAAAGTCCTGGAGGCCTCGTGGGTTGATTTCCATGCCGCCTATCCACTCAGCATACAGTTACTTTCTCAACTGTAAAGTGATAGGAACTGATGAAGATGCTGCAGTTACTATGGTATACACTGACACTGATAATGGGTGCCTTCGTGTGATGACAATGGCATACTCTATCTGATAAGATTAGTGAGAGGCAGAAAGATGAAGTGTACCATGGTTAACATAGTATACTGAACTGTATATGTAAATTATGTAACAAAACCTGGATGAGTGGAGTTGTTCCATTATATGGCATGGAAGAAAGTAATGAGTATACTGTAGTACAACAATATATACAAATGACCAGTTAAAGAACAGTTCTGAAACACTTTTAATGAGCTATTAGTAAGGTCTTCTGTATGGATGAATATGGTAGTGACTGAGAAGGATGCTAAATATAGATATGAAAATACGGCAAGTGGGGAACCAGGATGTGTCCTATACATATTTGCAGTAGGACTATGGTAAAGAATGACTGTAAAAACAACTGTGATTTTTGCAAAAAAAGTGTCCTTTAACCCGAGGCATCCCATCAACGTATGGATACATTGCAACGTTTTGTCACAGCTACACCCATCGACGTATGGGTACGTCGTGCAATTGCAAGGGTCATAATTTGCACAATTTTCAAGTTTCATGGGTGATTTTTGGTACGTATATGTGGGAGACCTTCTTCTATCTGCTGTCAAGTGGGGATACTGCCTGGCCCCACCTGATCCCCCTCCTCCCCGCACTCGGCAATTCACCTGTTAGCAGTGACCTGACCAGTAAAGACATGTTGCCCCACGGTCTCTCCAATGACGAAATTCACGGTGAAAGTGATTCCTGAGGTGGAGGACAAAGAAATAAAAAAGTCAGAGCAAGAAACAAACAGAAGGGATGAGGTGGTAATGTTGTATAGGAAGGTGCCATATGTAGATGTGTTTGGTGACTGAACAATGCTTCTATTGCCTATATAAATGTGTGAAAACCAATATAGTCTTGTTCTACACATAAATTCATACCAAATAAATAAATAAATACGTAATTTAAAGTGGCTTGAATTAGTTAACCCTTCCATAGTTTGTTTTCTTTTGCCAGGTACCCTGAGAAAGAGAGAAAATGTAAGGATGACTCATCACCTGTAACACCATTTATAGCCTTAGGAGGACGATTTCTCTATGAATTTTCAATGTTTCTCACCAAAAGCAAAGGTCTGAGCAAAAAAAAAAAAAAAAAAAAAAAAAAAAAAAAAAAAAATCCGAAAATGCTCGGGACTAGGGGTACAGAGGATGGAAATCGGTCGGGACGTGACAGGTTAAATATTTGCAGTAAGATAGCAATAGAGAATACATGTAAACACAACTTCAAAGTTTTGCAAAGAAAATATGTTATTTGCACAGCACAACTCACAACTGGACATCTGTTTTCCACTGACATTTATGTATGCACATATTATATCAGTACAGGAAAATATTGTGAACCATCAACCGGTATCAGAAGCTTCTGCCACAGAAACCATCTCAAACTCTACCTATCTTGGTTAAACCAAGCAAGCTTACCCCCCAATACAGCCTTGATATAAACACACACACACATACACGCATGACATGGCTGAGGGAGTAAATGCCTACATGAATTTGTTTGCAGTTGATTCCAAAATTATCTACAGGTATCTATCTATCTATAACCAGATGACTTAATCCTGTAAGAGGCAGCCACAAACAAACTGCCTCCATGTTGGCCTGTCCAAAGCCATTTTGCTGTCCTCCCCCCATCTTACATCCCCCTCTCTCATATACCTCTCCACTCCATCACTTCATCTCATTCTCAGTCTCTCTCCCTCTCCCCCCCCCCTTCACCTCACTCACTCTCTCATTCTTCATCCTCTCCACATGGCTCTCATTCTTCATCCTCTCCACATGGCCAACCACCTCAATGTATTTCTTCTAATGCTTTCTACCACATCCATATCCACACCACAACACTTCTTCACTTCCTCATTTGTCAGTCTGTCTCTTACATAACCCCATATGCTCCTCTTAAATAACTCAATTCCACTGCTCTCACTCTTGACTAGTGTCATTCCAACAAGGTTCATTCTTCAATTCCATATGTTATGGTGGTAATTACAATATAGTGATGCTGCAAAGTTTTTAATCCTATGATCACTTCCTTATTTCTTATCACTACTTTCAATGAAGCAGCAATATTTCTTCTCTACTGCACACTTCCAAGCATTTCATCCTCCAGACTTCATTCTTACTCATCATTTTACCAAACTCACATTTTCCATATCCTCACTATCCAGCCTCTCTGAGCATTCAGTGACTTCGTTTCTCTCGAATATCACAACTTTACTCTTCCCTATAATCACACTTACATTCTGTTCTTACATTCTCTCCCAAACTCATCCTCCAAGCCTTGCAGTTCCCCTTTGTCTTCACTTAACAATGCAGTATCATCTGTAAACAAGAGAACAGGAAGTTTCAAAATAGTGCCCTCTCTCACTGGAGCCACTCAACATCCACTGCCCTACCTTGTATCTCTTTTATAACTCTGAAGAACCATGGAGATATGACACATCCCTGTTTCAATCCAACATTCAGATAGAAAAATTCACTTAGTTCACCATCCACATGAACTGCAACCCTAGCATCCTTATACTCTTCATGGCATTCAACAGCATCTACTTCATAGCTATATTTTTAATATTTTCCACATTCCATGCCTATTACACTAAGAAGACACATGCCCCTATGATTACCACACACTTCCTTTTCCCCTTTTCCTTAGTACAGGGGAATGATTATACCTGACTGCCAATCCTTCTGGACTCTACCTTCCTCCCAGGCCAATCTGCGCATCGTTCAAATCCATTCTACTACTATCTGTCCCCCGTGCTTCAGCATTTCACCACACACTCCATCAACTCCTGGGGTTTACCCCATTTTGGCTTTCTTCATTGCTTCCACTCTTTCCATCATACTGATCTCTTCCTCCCTTCTCATCTCCCTCCTTCTCTCTGCCATTCTCCAGCTACTTATACTAGTAGTACTTTCATTTTCTATATAACACTGATCCCAGCTGCAGAGAATTACAGGAGAACTTAAACAGGCTCACGTTAGTCAACAACAGAATATGGGGGCAATGTAAATAAATGTTATGTAGCACAGATGAGAATGAACAACTAACTGGAATTTCAGTAGGCTATGAGAGGCCAGAGAAGAGTTAAAATTAACCATGAAAAAGATGTGGAAAAAGTATGGAGCAGGGGACAGAGTGACATGGAGGCGATTTGTTTGTGGCCACCCCGTGCGGGATTGAGGCGTCTGGCAATAGATAGATAGTAGATCACCTGAGAAGTACATACACAAAATAAACTGGAGGAGCATGTAAGCTACTCATGAAAATATGGATAGCTGTTACAACTTAAATGAAGAAATGTTGAATTTTAATTATGGCAATGGTAAGGCTATCACTGTGTGCAGGAAATATGGCACTGGAAGATATTTATCACAGATTTGCATGTTCTGTGGTACTGAACACATGTCCAAACAATGGTTTGTTTTCCCACTTCACAGAATGGTGGGGGAGAAGACAGATAAGGGAACTTAATTTCCACTCATATGCTAGTACAGGCAGAATAATCATCAGTGATTCCTGGGATGCTTACTGGTGATTAGAGAAACTTGATTATAAACATTTCATGATTAACCATGCAAAAAAATTTGCCACTCATGAAAATTAGAATATCCAACTTGTGGTGTGATCTGAAGGCGTGGGTCAAAAGACCCACCTCTTCATCCAGGCTCACCCATGCATGGAGTTGCTACACTAGGCTACTTCTTCGTTCAAGCGGGACAGCTATACCCACCTCAAGGTAACCACATGCAGTGGACGCCACTGTTTCCCACCGCAGCTAGCGACGACTCTTCTAATGAAGACATTGAACCTTTTTCAAAGTAAATGGTAAATAAACACTTAGGTCTAGGCTGGATAGGCAGCTCTCAAGCTTAGGTGTAGTGGCAGTCTGGATGGATAATATAATGTAAGATCTGGGGTGGCAAACCCCACAGTCATGGAACCTCAGGTTTTCCTGATAATTTTAAGCGTGATTAATTGGATTTTTATATCCATTTCTATCATAATCACTTGTCTTTGTGTTTCCCCCTCACATACCCCAGTTTCTCACCAGCCTCCCATTACTGATGGAGAGGAGGGGGGGATAACTAAAAAATGAGTGATGTCCAACAAAAACAGATGTCCAATTAAAACAAATCACACTTAAAATCACAGGAAAAAGAAAATTAAAAGCTCTATGGGGGTATGTTTTCAGCACCCTGGAATTCTTTTTGCCATTTTTATTCCACTGACACTACATTGTTCTTTACTGTGGCATGCACAAACAATTTTACAGACTCTTTCAGGCATGATGTCGAATTAAAAAAAAAAAATCTGATACAACGTAATCCCTACATAAACTTTATTTCTGTCTGCAAAGAAAAATATTACCATAAAGTAATGAAATGGCATATATTGAGAAAATGTTTGCAGCCAAACCTGACACATTCCAGACACCTGAGTTTTGAAGACTTTCTTTGAGACTGGCTTTACCTTTAGCTAGCATTACTCCATTAGGGTAGGAGAAGGTTGATACATAAATACGGTTTTGGCCTTACATACTGATTTCCTTCCTCCCAGAAGAAAAAAAAACAAGTACTGTAAATAAAGAAATTATGTTAACGCCGCACTGTTGGGTATTTAAAACCAGCAGATAATTGCCATGGTAACGTGACATGATCACTTAGGCTCTCTATGCCCTTCCAATGCAAACTGATTAGGGCCTCCTGTTCAATACGGGAGACCTGCCATGATTTACGAATGAAGTCAGACGTGTACTGCACAACACGATGTCTCAACCAAAGGTCCCCATGGTTCCAACAGGACAAAATCCCCCTTCCCTCCCCATCAAAACAATTCGCCGTCAAAACATGGACAATTCCCCGCCAAAACAATTCCCCGTCCAACATTCCCTTTCACAACAATTTGCACCTTGGAGGATTCTCTGTCGTTTAATTAATATACCTTTTGCTAATCAAGGATTACCGTAATCATTAATTTTCGTGGGGAACTATAAGGACTAAGCCCATTCAATATCGTTATTGAAACTGAATTTGCGATTCCGCAAGAACCAAAGTTCACAAACAAATTAATAATCAAATAATATGGGTAGATTCTGCATCCTCCTTTCCTTCTTCTTTCGAATAACAAAATCCATTAAAAGAGAGAGAGAGAGAGAGAGAGAGAGAGAGAGAGAGAGAGAGAGAGAGAGAGAGAGAGAGAGAGAGAGGTGCCAGCGTTTTAGCTACAACTGGAAAATTTAGCCAAGATCCTATTACGGCGACCGCACCCAAAGTAATTTGGGTAGATTTAACATTATCGTTCCCTTCTTCCTGAAGTAAAAAATCAAAGCTGCAGCTGAAATTACAGGAAATATTCGAAGTGTCATGTACAACCAAATGCTGAAGTTCGTTCACCTCTCTTGCCACTCCGCTCCCACCGCCGGAGATGCTAGAATATGACGTAGCGGGCAGAGGTGTTATCATTAACCTGCGGGTGGTGTATTCACCTTTAATCACTACATCTTATTTAAGTATCTATGAATCAAGCAGTGAAATAGACAGGGAAGGGTAACGGACTTTTCTATTTGTATTACTCTCTCACTTGGCAGACTTACTTTCAACTGACTTCACACACACGAGTGAAAATAGTTGGATGTAGTTCATCCCTTGGGGTATGGTTCATCCATTTCTATAATCACCTCATGTTAAATCAAAAGAATACTGGGTTGATGCAGATACTATTCGAGTTTCTTACAAATTTAACCGACCAGAATACTGACCTCTTAACTCTTTTCAGATCCGATGATATGTTTCATCTAAATGAGGCTAACACAAAAAGATTTTATCAAACCAGCGACAATATAGCCGTGAAGTGGTTGTTGAAGTTCTCTCTCTCTCTCTCTCTCTCTCTCTAACAACATAGCCATGAAGTGGTTATTGAAGCGCTCTCTCTCTCTCTCTCTCTCTCTCTCTCTCTCTCTCT
>JAGKTI010001604.1:29812-81328 GCA_018397915.1 Birgus latro | reverse complement strand
CAACTCTCTAATGCAAGAGTTAACCGTTACTCCCAGTCCTTCATTTATGCAACTGGTCAACTCTGGAACTGTCTCCCTCTGTCTATATTCCCTGCTTCCTATGATCTCCAATCTTTCAAATGCAGTGTGTCCAGGCATCTCGAAATGAATGAATCTTGAATTTGGTTCTCTTTTGTATTGTTTTTACTTTTTCTTGGAAGGAACAGTATGCGGGCCCATGGCCCTTGGTTCCTTCTTCCTTGCATAAAAAAAAAAAAAATATGGAAGTGAAGCTTGGACCTTGTTGGAAGGACAGAAGTCAAGAGTGAGAGCAGTGAAAGTGAGTTATTTGAGAGGAGCATGTGGAGTCACATGGAGAGACAGACTAACAAATGAGGAAGTGAAGGAGCATTGTGGTGTGGTTGAGGACGTGATAAGAAGTGTTAGGAGAAACATGTTAAGGTGGTTTGGGCATGTTGAGAGGATGGAAAGTGAAAGCCTGACGAGGAGAGTGTATGTGAGTGAGGTGGAGGGGTCGAGAGGGAGGGGGAGGCTGAGGATGGGATGGAGGGATGGAGTGGAGAGGTACATGAAAGAGGGGGGTGTGAGTTGGAGAGGGGTAGTGAAATGGCGGGGGACAGAGCGACATGGAGGCGATTTGTTTGTGGCCACCCCGTGCGGGACTGAGGCGTCTGGCAATAGATAGATAGAATACATAAGTTTATCTCTGTGACCAATCAGACCACTCAGTCCAATCACACAGTGCTCTACTCTCAGAGTCCTTACTGTAGCTACATCCTCCCCCCACCCCACAACCACCACCACACTGCCTCTTCACTTTTTCTGTTTGTCTCAGTCGCTCCATGCAACTTTATTTGCACCTCTCAGGTAACTCATTACCATTGCTCTCACTCTTGACCTGTGTCCTTCCAACAAAGTCTCTCACCTTTACTCGGACCAACATCCGTCCATTCATCATCCAACACAGTATTGCCCCATCATGAAGACCAGTCTGAGACTAGGCTACTCAGTTCATACATTTAAGACAAGAGTGACCAGTTGCTTGCCCCTTAGTGCCAGTTCAAGAGCAGTAAAGCCCAACCACTCCACAGAATGAAGCTGTTATGTGCCACATCCAGCTGGAATGCCATAATATTAGACCACCAGCTGTCTAAAAAAAAAAAAAAAATCTTCTTTTTTCTTTCTTGATGAGAACAACTTTCTGGGCTTCTGGTCTTTAGTCTCTTCTCTGCATAAAATGGGGTGGGGTGGGGGGGGTGGAACACTGAAAATGTATGACAGTATGATGGCTAATGGAGTACATCAGTACAGTCGTATTAACGAGATCTTTCCTTTTACTTAACTATACAGTACTATCACTCTCTATCTCTATAGCCAGATGCCCCACCAGTGAGAATAGTCACAGTTTAATCACTGCAGTGGTACCCTGCCAACCATCAGGCAGTCCTCCCTACAAAACACACCACCTTCATTCATGACCCTCTCCATCCCATCCCTCCACCTCATCATTCGTCTCCTCCTCCCCCTCTCCCCTTCCACTAGACTGGACTGAGGAATAACTGAGACTGATCTTCCTGTACAGTCCTCAAGCACTGTAGTAAAGCCAAGTTGGATAGATATAATTGGTAAAGAATGAACTGCCTTGACATATTCCATACAAAGTGAATATTGTTGTCAGAACCAAAACTATTCAACCTCTTCACTGATCTCCCAAACCTGTTTACCCACTTCTTTGATCTCCCACATATAGTTATATAAAATATTTGTTAATTTTCTTTGTGTGTATGTATATACAAGCCATTACAGGTAGAATGCTGTATATATAATAATAATAAGTTTTTACTGATAAATTTTCATATTAAAAACTCATGAAAGACATAATGTACTGTACAATATTACTGCTTCATATAAAACCTTAACTGATGGGTTTGCTCAGTAAGATAGATTGGGTTTACTCAACAACATAAAACCTTAGTGAAATTAAAATCATATGGCATAGGTACTGTTTCTGTTACTAACTGTAATTTACTGTGGCTATTCTGTGTTTATTTAATAACACTGTAGATACTGTGTACAGAAATTAGTTCTGTCTATCTGTCTATTGCCAGATGCCCCAATCCTGTAAGAGGTGACCACAAACAAATCGCCTCCATGTCACCCTGTCTCCCGCCATTTCAATGCCCTGCTCCCAGCTCACACCCCCCTCTCTCATATACCTCTCCACTCCATCCCTCCATCTCATCCTTTGCCTCCCCCTCCCTTGCCCCCCCTCCACCTCACTCTCATACACTCTCCTCATCAGTCTCTCATCCTTCATCCTCTCCATATGGCCAAACCACCTCACTGTGTTTCTCTTAATGCTTCCCATCACATCCACATCCACATCACAATGCTCCTTCACTTCCTCATTTGTCAGTCTGTCTGTCTCTCCATGTGACTCCATATGCTCCTCTCAGCTCATTTCTATTGCTCTCACTCTTGACTTCTGTCCCTCCAACAAGGTCCAAGCTTCACTTCCATACATTAGAGTTGGTATCATAATACTGTCACGTAGTAGATTTCTCACTTCCATGCTCACTTCCCTGTTTCTTATCACTGCTTTCAAGGAAGCAGCACCTTTTCTTCCTTGTTGTACCATTTCAAGCACTTCAGTTTCTAAACTTCCATCCTCACTCATCACACTACCCAAGTACTTAAATGCATTCACATTTTCCATTTCCTCCTCATCCAGCCTTACTGTACATTCACTGACTTCACTTCTCTCGAAGACAATGACTTTGCTCTTCCCTACATTCACCTTTAGATTCCATTTCTTACACACTCTCCCAAACTCATCCACCAAGCCTTGCAGCTCCCCTTCATCTTCATTTAACATAACAGTATCATCTGCAAACAAGAGTACAGGGAGTTTCCAAACACTGCCCTCTCTCACTAGGGCTGCTCCGACATCTGCTATCCTACCTTGTATCTCTTTTATAACCCCATCAATATACAGATTGAACAATAATGGAGACATGACACATCCTTGTTTGAATCCAACCTTCAAATAGAAAAATTCACTCAGTTCACTATCCACATGCACTGCAGCCTCAGCACTCTCATACATTCTCTTCACGGCTTTCAACAACTTCCCATCTACTCCATATATTCCTAATACTTTCCGCAATCCTTGTCTATCCACCCTGTCATATGCTTTCTCCAAATCCATGACGGCCGCATACAACTTCTTTCTCTTCTCTAGAAACTTTTCTACGAAAGATCCAAGAATGAATATCTGATCTACACAACCTCTTCCTTCCCTAAAACCTCCCTACTCTTCTCCAAGTACAATTCCTCTGTTATTTCCCTAACTCTGTCAATAAGTATCCTACCATATACTTCCCCTGTTACACAAAGAAGACAAATGCCCCTATGATTACCACATTCTTTTTCCCTTTTTCCTTTAATCTTCCACATCCATTCTACTACACTCTGTCCCCCATGCTTCAGCATTTCACCACACATTTCATCAATTCCTGGGGCTTTCCCCATTTTAACTTTCTTCAGTGCTTCCACAACTTCCATCTTCTGATTTCTTCCTCTCTTCTCACATCCCTCCTTCTCCCAGCCATTCCCCATCCACTTGTACTTGCATTACTTTCATTCTCTATGTTCAACAATTCCTTAAAGTGTCCTCTCCATCTGCTCACTTTTTCTACTTTCTCCACTAGTAATCTACATTTTTATCTTTCACTCCCCTGCCAACTTCTTTGGCACCCTGTCTAACTCACTTTGCCTCTCAAAAACATTGTCTTACATTCCCTCCACTTTACACTCAAGTTCCTTCCAAATTCCTCATCCACTCTCTTCTTACTCTTTTACTAATCTTTTCACCTCTCTCCTCCTCTCTACATATAACTCTTTCTTCCGTCTCTCAACTTCTTCCATGACCGTTTCTCATCCACTCACTGTATGCTTTCTTCTTTTGTGCCACTGCCTCTCTCACCTCTTCATTCCACCAAGCTGTTCCCTGCACCCCCTTTTGTCTTCGCTTCACCCCACACACCACCAAATATGCTGAACAGATTTCTTCTGTGAATATCTTGCACACTCCTTCCACATCCCCCATCTGCTCCAATCCATATTTACCCAATCACTTCTCCACTTCCCTCTTGTATTCCACCTTTTTTTCATCCTCTTGTAACCTTTCCACCCTCCTTGTATGCACTGCTTCCTCCTGTCCTTCCCTTCTTCCATTTCTCCATTTCATTTGGACTTGTATCCAAGTGGTGGTCAGAAAGTTCACTCCCCCAACCTCTATATACTCTTCCATTACACACCTTTTCAACCTTTCATCCACACACACACACATAATCAATCATTGCCTTCCGTTCATTCAGTTCACCACCTACCCTTCTCTTCATTCGCCACATATAACTATGGATCATTTTGTGCCTGATGAGGGTATTGGCTGTTAACAACCCCCCTCCGGCACAAATGTCCACTAAAGCACTGGCATTCTCATCCATCTCTGCAGGCACACCCCACTCACCAACTACTCCATCCACCTTCATATTCCCTACTTTTCCATTCGTATCTCCAATCAGAAACACTCTGTCACTCCTTTCAAACTTTTCCATGCATGCTTCAACATTTATCCAGAACTTCTCTCTCACTCTGCTTGCAGGATCTTGCACTGGCACATAGATGCACACAATCACCCACATTTGTAGTCCAACTTTCAATCTTACCTACACAATCCTTGGGCCAACCAATCCATACTCTGTTATATTCTCCTTCCATCTATTACTCACAACAATACACACTCCTTCTTTTGCCCTCTCATTCTCACCTACTTACGCACATATACCCCTTCCATACTCCCATTCTCTCACACTCTCACCTCGCCATTTAGTTTCAGTTAATCCACATACATCCACTATCGCACCCTCAAGCACCTGGACAATCTCTCTTTCATTCACCTCATCATTGCATCCCTTATATTCCATGCAGCTATCCATACCATGTCCTTTGTTCGGTCCTTAGGTGTCACCTTTTGGTCAGTCCTGGTCCAAGGCTTCATGTTCGTATTCTAGTTAGTTGTTTTCCGGAGAAGGGCAATAACCCTCCGCCAACCCACTTGCTGTCACGTAGGGAACATGTTTTGGTTGGTTATAAGGTTACCACCCAGTGTTGTAAATGCTTTCCTGGTTTACAGGAAATTATTTGGCTTCCCACTCAATGTAGAGCTACCCTAAAAACAGAATACCACTACACAAAGTGGGTGGATGATGGGCAGGTTGCTGTAAAACCTGTGTATATACAGTACTTCTCTGTACTGAATATTACAACATTTGAATGTTCTTTTTTTGTATTATTTGTGTGAATGAGCATTTATTTTTATTATCTGTACCAATTTCTTAATACTTTTATATTTTTCAGTTTATAGTTCTACATAGCTTTTGTCATTGACTGCATTGTGATATGTATTCATGGAAGTTTGTGTGCAAGAAGCAGGATACTCAGTCTGAACTCTGAAACTTAAGTGGACATTGCTGTAAAATATTTTGGTATACAGTTGTTTATTCCATTCATTTGTACAGTATGTCACCTCATTTTCCTGACAGATGATTACTATGAATACTTTGGGTGTAAAAGTGAACACTTCTTGTGCCAACACTCGAGTATGGTATAACTGCTCCCCTACTTACAGGCTTAAATAACACTGACAGTTGGTTTGTAACTCAAAAAAGTTCATGTCAAAATTAACTATCAGTAATATCTGAGGCCAATACATACAGTATGTCATTGGTGAACATTACAAATGCAGAAACTAAAATACCATTGTTGTACCAACTGCTTCAAGTAAATTTGATCACTAGCAGAATTACTATTGTCTGAGTAAGTACCCTACACAGTATTTTGTAAATGTCACTGAAAAACATTGGGCAGCTCAATATATGCTTCTCAAAAAATGTTAGTACTGTACTATACAGTGTATCTAAAAGTTCATAAACTGCATGTGTGTAAGTAGTTGCTTGCTGATGAGCCAAAATCTTGCTGAAATTACTTCATAAATGAACATTTACTATGCAATTTTGTACCATGTTACACAATCATCAGCATTAAAGACAGTGCTTCAGGAAGGATACCCATTTTAAAACTGTAACTGTGTAGTGCATTTGGGTACTGATTAGCTAACTGTTTTTGTACCCACTTGGTAATCTCTTATTAATATTGCAAGTTTGACAGAGTTTTGAAGGGAATGATGTAATGACTGGGTTGTGTAGAGTAACCAAGAAGCAAGTTTAGCAAATGGAATTTGTAAATGGTTGTTGTTGTGGCTATCTGAATGTGAAGCCAGTGGACTGCAGGCTGAAGCTGCCCTTTTCCTCCAGTCCACCATCCTCCATTTGGGGGATAGAGAGGGAGCTGAGGAGTGTTTGTACTACCAGGAGATATGTCACTGCCAGGACGTGAAGACACTGCCAAAGTACTTTTGCTCGATAGACCTGAAGGTGATTACTCGGTACTGGATTTGTCCCACTTGATACTGACTATAGCACTTGGTAAAGTACAATGCAGTGTGGTCATATGCAGTATTCCTGTTCTTGCAGTCCATCATTTTCTAAGTACAGTAATTTCATATACTTCTTTGGGTAGCACTGACACCAAGTTGGTATTATCATCATGCCTCTGATACTTTTATTAACCAACCAGTTAGTTCAATGGTGGGTATTATGTTTGAGTGCAATGTAAGTGAAGGCTTGCCAACATTAAGAAGTTTGGTATTTTTGTGGTGTACTGTACAGTTTGAAGAAAATATTAGAGTGCAGTATGCAGTTTTGTGACACATTCCAGACCCAATATTTGTCTTTAAACCATAGCAGGAAGTAAGATATAAGAAAGGTGGGACCAATAGGTCAGTGCTGTTGAGGTGGTGGCGACAAGCTCATCTGAATGTGAATCCAGCACACTGCAGGCTGAAGATACCCTTCTGCTGCAGTCCCCCCTCCTCCTTTTTTGCACCCAAGGCCCAGTAGTCTTCCTACATACCATATACCACCACATGTCACCATGTGGTTATATCGATGCTGCCAGGTGAGGGCATCCCTCTCCCTCACTTGTCATATAAAGAAGACTTAATGCTTTGCAAAGATTCTTCACTTGCTGACATTAAAGAACTTAGCTGAAATGGGAGACAGATTCTGATGGTATTTGTAGTACACCATTTTTTTTTCCAATGTAAAAAATGAAATAAATAGCAAGCTACACACAAGTCACTTGAGTGACTATTCATAGCTTTATCATACATGAAGATCAAGGGGCAAGATGGTAATAACTAATGATATTTTTCCTGAAGTTTACTTATAATGTTCAACCCCCTTCTATCTGATGTAATGTATATTTCTTGCAATTTTGAGATGATTATGTTCAGCTTAGGACAGACCTAGTTGTGAAGGCGTTAAAGAAGGCTTTATTTAACCTTTCCAGCTTGAAAAGTTCCTCCTGAGCTGAATGTAACTGTCTGATGGTATTAATAATAGATGCAATACTACTTATGGATTTGTAACCATGCTGTTACAACTGAAGCAATTGAGAAATAAAATTTCAGCCATTTCTGTTATTAGTACTACAAAATACATCAGACTGGAGCTAATGATATGTATCCCTCACTCTCTCTCTCCCCACTGTTGCCATGCCTTGTTGCTTTCTTGCTCTTGTATGTATTTTTCCTCCCTCTTTATTCGCTGTTCTCTTCCCTCCCACTCCACAGTAGCTCAGCGGTGACAGAGGAAAACATGGGGAAGAAGTAAGTTATCCCAATGTCCCCTTATTCCTCTTAAGCCCACACCAAACACTGCAAGCTAACACATATGCCCACTAAGTGACATAGGAGGCTTCATAGCACCTTTTTCTTTAGTGATTCATTATGCATATTACACCCTAATTTTCATTTTTTTTTTTTTTTAATATATATATTTATAGAATCAACATAGTTTGCTTCAGTAACCTACAAGAGAATTGAATGATGTACACCTGCTCCAAAAAGTTTCAGTGCACACAATATGGCATCAACAGCTAATGCAAAATGCCCAGTGATTCCACCCTATGGTGGTAAACCTGCTTTTGTCATGAGGATTTGTTATACTGCATGCCTCTGACATTTCTTAGTCAGTATTGGTATCATATAAGTACTCAGATGATAATGATTTAACCCTCTTGGGACATCATGAATTATACTATTTCAGATATCATCACCTTCCTCTAGCATGATACTTTTTGGAGCTACGGTACAGTGGTCCCTCCAGATTTGCAGGGGATGTATTGGACAACCCCACAAATGGCAGAAATCCATGAATTATGATTGGCACCCCTCAAAAACAATCCATGCAGTTGTAATATAATTACAGTATGTCACTGCCTATAAACCCTTTGCAGAGCCCTAAAACATCATCATGTATAAGACTTGGCTTATTTAAAGTGTATTTTGAGATAATTTAGTAACAGGTTATTAAATCATCCCAAAACACCTTCAAGTAGTACAGGCAGACCTCATTATAAATCTGGAAAATGTTAGAAATTCAAAAAATATTTTCATATCTATAATATTGCAGCATTTTGATACAACTGTTACTAATGACTGTGGGGGAAGTAGCAGTCCTGCTTTAGAGGTACCAATGAAAACTTAATAAGCAGTTTTTCTGCAATTCATGGTGGGGAAAATGAAAAAAAAAATCTTTCGTACAGTCTACTTTACCGGTATTTTGAGATGATTTATTTGCATGCAAAAAACCTAAACAACGAATAGCAAAACCTTAAATAAAGAGGGGCCATCATAATGGGGAAAATAAGTTGCTGAGAAAGAGGCATTATGAAATCTCCAAAGCGACTACAGTAGCAATATGGTACGGCCTGTAACCTCAACACAGGGCAGAGACATGAGCATGATTAGTTTCAGCAGATGGCATTTATGCCTACTGGTTATACTTTCACTCCTTAACCCTTTCAGTCCTATGACTTATTTTATAGTCTATTCTTCCTACCACCAGATTATTTTATTCACATCAGGAGACACTTTGAAGTGGATAAATATTCATTCATTCATCATCTAATCCTGTGTTGCCCCATGAGGGGCATAGTGGATAAATATAACTTTCATAAATTCCTGTTCTACTGGGGACTCTGGTGTTGAAGAGGGACACCTTCACATGGTGGCCCTGGTATGACCAGGCAGTGCAGCTGCCTGGTTATACAGATATCCCTCAGTTCTCTCCCTGGCCCCCAATTGGAGGATAGTGGACTGCAAAAAGGCAGACTTAGTCTACAGTCTATTGAGTTCACATTCAGATGCACCTGAGGCTACAAGTACTACTACTAAAACTGTCTAGTAACAGCAAGGGTAAAATGAAAACTTCACTGGACTGAAGGGGTTAATTACTAGCAGTGGTTTCCATGTTTATCAGAAGTCTCTGAGATCCTAGTACAATAAAGTGAAATGTGTAGAATCCAAAGTACCACTGCAAGTTTCCCTATTATAGCTCAGCACATTACATAGACAGCGATCAGGCATTTCTTTGTTTTTGTATAATGAAGCTGGAGTAATGCTGAAGTGGTTTTCTATCTATCTATTGCCAGACGCCTCAATCCCGAACGGGGTGGCCACAAACTAATCGCCTCCATGTCACTCTGTCCCCTGCCATTTCACTACCACGCTCCCAACTCACCCCCCTCTCTCATATACCTCTCCACTCCATCCCTCCATCTCATCCTCGGCCTCCCCCTCCCTCTCGCCCCCTCCACCTCACTCACATACACTCTTCTCGTCAATCTTTCACTCTCCATCCTCTCCACATACCCAAACCACCTTAACGTGTTTCTCCTACCGCTTCCCATCACGTCCTCAACCACACCACAACGCTCCTTCACTTCCTTATTTGTTAGTCTGTCTTTCCATGTGACTCCACATGCTCCTCTCAAATAACTCATTTCCACTGCTCTCACTCTTGACTTCTGTCCTTCCAACAGTGTCCAAGCTTCACTTCCATATGTCAGAGTTGGTATCACAATACTGTCATGTAACAACTTTTTCACTTCCATGCTCACCTCCCTGTTTCTTATCACTGCTTTCAACGAACCGGCAACCTTCCTTCCCTGCTGTACCCTTTCGAGCACTTCACCCTCCAGACTTCCCTCCTTACTCATCACACTGCCCAAGTACTTAAATTCACTCACATTCTCCATTTCCTTCCCATCCAATCTCACTGTACACTCACTGGCTTCACTTCTCTCGAAGACCATCACTTTACTCTTCCCCACATTCACCTTTAGATTCCGTTTCTTACACACTCTCCCAAACTCATCTACCAAGCCTTGCAGCTCCCCTTTATCTTCACTCAACAACACAGTATCATCTGCAAACAACAGTACAGGGAGTTTCCAAACACTGCCCTCTCTCAATAGGGCTGCTCCAACATCCACTGCCTGACCTTGTATCTCTTTTATAACCCCATCCATATACAGATTGAACAACCATGGAGACATGACACATCCTTGTTTCAATCCAACCTTCAAATGGAAAGATTCACTCAGTTTGCCATCTACACGCACTGCAACCTTAGCACCCTTGTACATACTCTTCACTGCCTTCAACAACTTCCCATCCACTCCATATATTCTTAATACCTTCCACAAACCTTGTCTATCCACCCTGTCATATGCTTTCTCCAGATCCATGAAGGCTGCATACAACTTCTTGCCCTTCTCTAGAAACTTTTCCACTAAGGATCTAAGAATGAATATCTGGTCTACACAACCTCTTCCCTTCCTAAAACCTCCTTGTTCTTCTCCAACTAATTCCTCAGTAATTTCCCTAACTCTGTCAATAAGTATCCTACCATATATTTTTCCTATTACACTGAGAAGGCAAATGCTCCTATGATTACCACACACTGCTTTTTCCTCTTTTCCTTTGTACAAAGGAATAATTATACCTGACTTCCAATCCTCCGGGACTCTACCCTCCTCCCAAGCCAATCTGCACATCTTCCACATCCATTCTATTACTATTTCTCCTCCATGCTTCAGCATTTCACCACACACTCCATCAATTCTGGGGCTTTCCCCATTTTAACTTTCTTCATTGCTTCCACCACTTCCATCCTGGTGATTTCTTCCTCTCTTCTCACAACCCTCCTTCTCCCTGCCATTTCCCAGCCACTTATACTTGCATTACTTTCCTTCTCTATGTTCAACAGTTCATTAAAGTGTTCTCTCCATCTGTTTACTTTTTCTCCCTTAGGTCTAAAATATACTTGAATTTAAAGGGTGATATGAGATATACATGCAAGAGAAGGAGGTGTGAGCTGGAGGGAGGGAAATTAGCAGCAG
The DNA here is from genome assembly GCA_018397915.1 of Birgus latro. NCBI lineage: Eukaryota > Metazoa > Arthropoda > Malacostraca > Decapoda > Coenobitidae > Birgus > Birgus latro. The sequence continues at coordinate 69,958 of JAGKTI010001604.1, read as the reverse complement.
ATGACAGAGTGACAAGGAGGTGATTGTTTGTGGCCACACCACACACAATTAAGACATCTGGGTACAGACAGAGAATTTACACCCTAAATGCTGTTGTGGCCCCATGCTCTTCTGGATGCGAACCTGGTGGAATGAAGGTTAAACCTGTCTTTCTCCTCCAGTCCACCATCTTCCTCTGGGGTGAGAAAGAAGGAAATACAAGGATGTTTGCTTAACTGTACAGTGAAGCCATCCTGTTATATCATTGCCACCATGTTAGGGCATCTCTCTCCATCACCAACAATGCAACAGTAATGGAGTACTGTCATTGCACAAAATGCAATATATTATTTCACTGGCCTACCATTCCTATCAATGCTTCAATGAATATAGTGTGGTGGGTGTTCCTATGGATGCACTGGAAAGCATTAAGAGAAGTACCTCTAGATGGCTTGGACATCTGGAGAAAATGGAGAATGAGACTGGCTAGGAGAGTGTATGTGGGTAAGGTGTATAGGGGGAGGGGAAGTGAGAGACCAAGGATGAGATGGAAGGATAAGGTGGAGAGGTACATGAGAGAGGAGGGTGTGAGTTAGAGAGAGGCCAGTATGATGATGAAGAAGACATGGAGGTGATTTGTTTGAGGCCACCCCTTCCAGAATTTACAGCCAGACAGACAGAAATCTAACTCTTCCACTTTGAAAAGTTTCCTTAAGTCTATCTATCTATCTATTGCCAGACGCCTTGATCCCGAACGGGGTGGCCACAAACAAATCGCCTCCATGTCACTCTGTCCCCTGCCATTTCACTACCACGCTCCCAACTCACACCCCCCTCTCTCATATACCTCTCCACTCCATCCCTTCATCTCATCCTCGGCCTCCCCCTCCCTCCCGCCCCCCCCACCTCACTCACATACACTCTCCTCGTCAGTCTTTCACTTTCCATCCTCTCCACATACCCAAACCACCTTAACGTGTTTCCTTAAGATAAATACTAATTAAAAAAAAAGTCTGGATGGCAAGAAGTTAATTTTGCAGTGCTTCATGAGAGAGACTGGATCATCATCATCACTATTACAGAGGAAGGTTACAATCATTTCATTTTGTTTCGTTTTTGAAGGCTCCAACATGCTTGCATGCGTCGGCCTTGGTCACGTAATGGCGGCTCTCCATGCTGCTCGATCCCTGGCAGCCTCCCTGTTCAGTCCCTTAACCCTTAAGGCACACTTAATGACCTCGTCCCATGTCTTTCTCGGTCTACCCCTCCCAACCCCTCCCCCAGTATTAACACCTCTCACCCTCTGTACCCAATTATCATCCCCCATCCTCTCCACATGTCCAAACCACCTCAGCTTACCTCTCCTCATCACAACACCAATACACTCCAGTCCCATCCTACCTCTCAACTCTTCCATCGTAAACCCAGCCCCCCCAGGCCTTGCACGCAGGGACGCACTGCACATCCACCTAATCATTGTCATTTCTGTACGTTTAAACCTGCGAATATCCTCTTCCTTTACTGCCCAGGTAAGGCGGTAGCTCGATCGGTAGAGAGTTGGCTTGCAGTCCCGAGGGACCCAGGTTCGAATCCTCGCTGGGGCAGGGAACACTTGAAGGATTTGAATTTCATTAAATCAGGCTCTACTGATCTACCAGGAGACCCGCCGACATGTCGTAAAAATAACCCCGCTAATACCAATACATCAGTCCTGTATGAGACAGCCCTAGCATGTATTCAATATGGACGGTGGGTGTTAGCGCCGAAGTGGTGACATGTAGAGGTGTATGGTATGTAGGAGGACGGCTGGGCCTTGACAGCAGGCTGTAAAGCCTATGCCCAGAGTCGGACACATAAAAAAAAAAGAAAAAAGGTCTCACTACCATACAGCATCACACTCCTAACACATGCTGCATACAAAGACCCCTTAGCATGTAAGGAGAGTCCTCTCAATGTCAGGAGAGGCAACAGCTCCCTGAACCTCTTCCAACCACTTCTCACCCTAGCAACTGAGGTAACTCCAGCCCCACCTCCGGCACATAACATGTCTCGCAAATAACAAAACTCCTCCACACACTCAAGAGACTCACCTGCAAGTTCAACCCTCTCACGCCTAACAATCTCCACCTGCTCTCCCCGACACGCCGCACAGATGAAATCAGCATTATCTCGCAGTCTGCCTCTAATACCACTACATCTCTTGTGCACCCACTTATCACAAACACTGCACAAGATGGAATTACTTCCCACACCCTTGTGGCAAACTGCACATGGCCACTCTCCCTCTCCTCTGACTGTACCGCCACCAACCCTAGATATCATCACTTTCGTTTTATCTGCATTTACCCTTAAGTCCCTGTACCCCATACCATCTCTTCACTTCTTAAATCTTTCCTCCGCCTCCTTTTCATTCTCTGCAATCAACACCAAATCATCAGCATACAACATCTCCCACGGGAGTCCATCTCTGAAGTCACGTGAGAGGGCTTCAAGCACCATGATAAACAACAAGGGACTCAAAACTGACCCCTGATGCACACCAACATTCACGGAAAACTCATCACTCAAAACTCCATTCACTCTTACCTGGGTGCGAGCACCCACGTACATGGCCATAACCACCCTAACCAGCCACTCTTCCAACCCTAGTTTTCTCATTGCCCACTTCACCACCTCTCTAGGGACTCTGTCAAAGGCCTTTTCCAAATCAACAAAAACAAAATACAATTCCCTTTTCTTTCCAATATATTTTTCCTGAAGCTGTCGAATAATGAATATGGCATCAGTGGTCCCCCTGCCTGGCATAAACCCAAACTGCATCTCATTGATATTCACTCTTTCTCTAATCATACCTTCTAGAACTCTCTCCATTACTTTCATTATCTGATCTAATAGCTTTATACCTCTGTAATTTCCCCTTTCCAGGGCATCACCCTTCCCTTTGTACACATTTACAATTACACTCTTCAGCCAATCATCTGAGACAACACACTCATATATAATCATATCAGGTCAGTGACTAACCTCACCCCAGTATCTCCTGAGGCCTTCAACATTTCGGCAGTCAACCCAGACACACCTGCCGCCTTCCCCACCCGCATCCTGCCTATTGCCTGACTCACAGTAGCAGCGTCAATCAAAGGCCATGGGCCAAACACTGGATCAGCTGGCTCCAAATCTTCTCTATCCCAATCAAACTCCTCATTCAACAACCAGCTATAATGCTCTCTCCATGCATCTTTAATATCCTCACTGTTCACCACTACCCTTCCATCATCATTCTTCACACACTACTCACCTTCAATGTCCCGATTATCCCTCTTCACCTGATTTGCCATCCTAAAAATCATATTTTTCCTTTCTCCATGATTTAGATTATCAAGTAAAAGTCTCTGTGACTCAGACTTCGCCCTGTATACCTCTCTTCTAGCCCTGCGCTTGGCAGTCAAGTACTCCTCCCTGTTACCACCCATCTTCCATTCCCGGAAAAGCCTTCTTTTCTCCTTAACTGCAGCTTCTACACCCACATCCCACCACCAAGTTACTTTATGTCTTGGTGGGCCTCTTGTCCAACCGCATATTGCATCGGTAACTCTCAAGAGGTTGTTCTTAAGGGCTCTATACTGTTCATTAACGCCTCTATCTACGGTTTCCTGTTCAGCCACCACTCTCCACATCTCACTATAAAAGGCATCCCTTACTGATTGGTTTCCCAGCTTCCATATTTTCCTCCTAGGTACATATGTCCTCCTTCTCATCACTCGTTCCTTAAGCACCATGTCACAAATCGACAGTTTGTGCTGCTGCATACACTCCTTGCTTGCTATAACTTTAACATCCCTCACTAATCTCCTATCAACCCTCCTGATCAGAAAATAATCTATCTGACTACTATTTCCCCCCGGACTCGTACATAATCAACCGGCTCATTCTTTTCCTAAAATGTGTGTTGCACACAATCATGTCCATAGCCTCCCCAAACTCGAGTATTCTTTCCCCTTGTGCATTCCTCACACCATATGCACATCCTCCATGGACTCCTTCATAACCTTGAGCTGCTTCACCCATATGACCATTTAAATCCCCTCCCAGAACCACTACCTCATCATCACCCATACCACTTACTACACGTATTAAATCATCCCAAAATCTATCCTTCTCCGCGTCATCCAATCCTACCTGTGGAGCATATGCCAATATAACTGAAACAATCACCCGTCCGATCAAAATTTTCACTACTAATATTCTATCACTTACTCTCATAACATTCATGACATATTCCACCCATTTCTCTGCAACCAACACACCCACACCCCCACATCCGTCAGTTCCCCCCTGCCAAAACAACTTATAGTAGCAATCTTTCCCAACAATCTTTCTGGCTGATCCACCCCTGTACCAGACTTCCTGCAAACATGCCACATCCACCCACCTCCTACTGAATGCCTCAACGACCTCTCCCGCTCTTCCTCTCAAACTTCCCACATTCCACGAACCCACCCTAAACCCCCTGGGTGATTTGCTGTCCTCAGGCTTGCTTTGATTCTTGTATTTGTAGTTCATAGTCGGTAAGATAAAGGGGGGTAAACATTCCAAAGGCCCGACCCATTGCACAATCCCAGGTACAAGCAATGGATCTGGGACCCCTAGCCCACCAGCTTACCAGTGGCTGTGGTAGTGGCCTCGGAGCACCCTGCCAGGACACCTGCAGGGACACTCTCCAAGCGCGGCTTGGCACTGCAACTGCCCCGCCATTATACACCCACTGATAGGGCAGCCTCCTGGGGCACTACTCCCAGGTTCGGGCTCCTCTCTATTGAGCGGAAGCGGCAGCTTGGGAACCGCAATGCCCTGTACCCTCTAGCACAGGTTCGAGCCCCATCTCGCCCCGGACCCATGATCTATGCCGGCAGAACGCCAGTCACGCCTCCCCCGAAAGTCCACCACTGGGTAGCGGGGGCAAAGTTTTCTGGCCGCATGCCCTTGCTGGCGTCAACCCCTGTAACGTAGTGGGATACGTTGTGTAATATGTAAAGCGCATGTGGTGTAGTGCAGAGGATAATTGGAGGAAATGTTTGGGAGAGTATGCTGGTCTACTCTCCATGTTACTGTCACACTGAAAAGGTCAGCAAAGGGGGATGGTTAGGTAGCTAGTGAAACAGGAGCTCAAGCTCTCCCTATCACCAGCATTCCCATTCCCCTCGGGAGTACCACCCTGTTCGGCCTGTGCTGCAGCCTCCTCCTCCTAATGAAATACAAAAATACAAAAATAATCTAAGTTTCTCTAAAAGCCGTATTATTAGCACTTAACACCCAGTGCCCAGTGCTTTATGGTTGGTTTACTGTTTCCAGTTTTTTTTTTTTTATGTAAACTTTGTAACCAAATTTGCACTGTGGAAGAATGATCATCTTACCACTTAATTCTGATAAGTTTTATTACATTTTTGTCACCTCCATATGATTTTACCCATCACTGGAGAACCCCAGGTACTGAATGGTTATATGAGGGCTAAACCTACCCCTCCAGGTTTGAAAAAGTTATCCTAATTTAAATCATATGTAGGCAGCTAAAATAAAATAAAAAAGTATGTCACTAGACTGAAAGGTTACCAATTCACTCACTTAATAACCCTCTGCCTGGGTGATGAGGGCTGGGTGATGCCTATAGACAGCACACACCAGGATGGTTAGTACTGAAGGATGGTACTGCATGGGGGTATAAGGTTCTCCTGAGGGTGGTCGTGGTGGTGGGAGGTGGGACGGAGGTTCCTAAGTATTTCATAAAGAGTCAGTAGTGACCTACTGATTTGTGAGATGTAGGTATGCACTTAGAAAGTAACTGTAACACTATACAGCAGTACAACAGCATTCGGGTAATCATAATAAATACAGTATACTACTGTACAATGTGTACATGTATGCTGGATGCCAAAAAATGATGGGCCAGAATCTTTACAGCGCTGTTGGATTTGACTGAAATACGACTCTTGTTAATCAAAAGTATCGGTAACAAAATATAGTTTAAAGTTTCCAGTGCATTTTTCATTTTTTTATTTTTTTTTATTATTATTACAGCAGTACTATAACAGCAAACATGACAATTTAGACCTTATCATTTACCTCATAGTATGTTGTGTACTATGCTTGGTTTATTCCCTAGGTATTTTATAAAAAACTTGAAGTTATTAATTAACAAAGGTGTTGACTACAGATCTAACTGACTACAAGAATTCTGAAGTGTGATTTACTGCTTCATGCCTGTGTTCTAATATGTTAATTAACGGTTATGATATTGTAATACGAGAGAGTCTTTCCTGTTTTCAAGGGGCCATTGTGTAAGTTGCACAAATACCTATTAGTGACAACTTTGCTTATAACAAATTTCATATACTGTACTAAAAAACAGCCTGTCCATTCTAGTAGTGCAGAGCATATCAAATACCACCTTCATTCCCATAATATACTTATTACAATGCCTGCTGTGTTGTGTTAATAATCCTTTTTGCATATCACACTGATACATAATGTACTTTCTAGTATTAAAGGCTGTTAAACTGTACATCATTTATAAGGGAACTCAATATCAGTAGCAGAAAAGGCATTATTAAATTTACTGTACTGCTTAGAAAACTGTACTGCTTAGACTACCATATTGGGAAGTAAAGACTCTCATGTATGGCACAGTATGTCAGTCTTGTGCTTGTGTTTATATAAAGATAACACTTAGCTTGTACTAAAATTAGTTGTCTAACAATGATGATGTACTGTTATGCAGTATTTTGTTCTTGCTGCAAACACACAATACCATTTAACTTAGAAGCCTCAAGTAGCGAAGGAGACAGTGAAGGCAGTATCAAATTCCTCCAGTTTGAAAAGTCTGTCTTAGAATGGATAATACTCATCTGTCAGCAACACAAACAAGATACACAAACCACTGTTGTACTGAAGGTGTTACTTGTTTAGTGATTGCTGATGGCACTAAGTTGAATCTGATCAAGTTGTTGTTGACCTACTACACTGTATCAACTTTTCACTCCAGTAACATCTAATTTTTTCTTGGTACCCCAAACAACTTTAATCAGTTTCTAAGAAATTTTTTTACTTGGGAGATGTTAGATAAACCCATTCAATATGAGGTTTTTCCTGAATGAAATAAAAGTGCCCGTTAGCAGCAAAAACATATAAAAAAGAAAATCACCTGGAATAACCGTGCTGCATGTTGGGTGTCTATGGAAATGCAGTTATTGTGGTGATAGATACTTAAATGCATGAACACCGTATACTGTGTTCACTTTGTATCTTGGCTGATCAGTGTTGTAGATACCCATAAATATCATATGTTTTCACTTTGATTATAATAGTCTTGTGAACAATTATAGTCCACTCCAAATTAGAGTTGCCCTCGACCATAACTCACACCTTTCCACATCAGCCCATAATCCCTCACTCTACCTGTAGTCTACCCCATGTTATAATTATAGTTATAGGTGATGGAATCACAGTGAGGGAATGTGAGCAAGTGTGGAAGTCAGTGAACTATTCTACTTTGGAATGAACCACAGTATACACCACTAAAACTGACCTCAAATACAGTATTGGTTTTTCTACTCATTTTCCAATATAACCATAGCATGGTTATAGCCATGGTTAACCCCTGAGGTCCATTCCCCCCCCCCAGTTCTTGCTACTTCCAGGCAATTTTACTCAAGTTAAGAAAGAACTCATATTTAAGGGATCAGTAAAGGCATGTTGTTGATTTTTTCTCCCTCCATCATGCTTTTTTCTTCCCTCCTTTCTGGGAACTATGTCACCCCATCCATAGGTGTGAAAAAGAGGTCTGGATAATGATGATGATGGCAGTGACATTGATGATGGCTGACTGATTGACTGATTATGACTAACTCCTCCAGCTTATACAATGTCTTCTTACCTGAATAAAATCATCTTGTAGTACCAAGAATAAAATACAGTACAATAAACCCTTGTCATATTTAGAAATATGTTCTCATATACTGTATATGTCTTCTGTATAACTGGTGTTGTAAACTTAGGAAGCCTGGCAAATCGGCTTTACAGGTACCGTTGGAATTTTCACAAACAATCTTTCTGCTAGTTAACTATGGACTTACAGTAAACCCTATATAAAATGAACTAACTGGGGGAAGAGACAAACCCACTATAAAATTAACTAATTGGAGGAGGAAGAAACAGAGCATATATCCAAATCTTTGGTATAACTGATGTGTAGTTATCCTGCATGTTTTTCCTCATATATACTAAGTAAACACCAAGGATCTTGTTTTTAATTATATATCAACAGTATTAGCTAAATTAAATGCCTTTCACCAAAGAATATACCTATGATAGACAAGCAATGAGATAACTGTCTACTTATAGGGCTGTTCAGTCTGGTGACCACTTTATCCTAATATACTAACTATTAATTATATAAGAAGATACCTGGTAGACTAAAGAGTTCATTATTGCCAAAATTCAATACATGGAGGTTTGTAAAAGTGTGGGTTCACTGTACACCAATACAGGACATTAAAAAAAGGCAACATGTAACAAGGAGTCACTTCATAAAATACATCACCAAACTGAAGGGATTAACAGTGCACCTTTCATCACAATCTTTTCTTTCCTTTTCCCTGCCTGGTTTCATGCAGCAGCAAGAAGATGGACGGTGGAGGAAGCCAGCCGACATCCACAGAGGAGGAGCCCCCAAGGGACCCCGGTGTGGCCCAGCATCACTCCTACACTAATGAGGAACTGCAGGACCACAGGGCTCACTCCATCTACACTGGGATCCACATGCCCGGGGCCTACCGGCGTCGATCTCGCCACCGACACCACCGCCACCACCACCACCACAAGAGCTCCAAGGATGGGGGCGAGAACAGGCCTGGTGAGTGCCCAGCTTAAAATTTATTTTTAGTTTGGTTATCATACTGTTGTTGTTACTATGGTCCCAGGTTCATCTGGATGTGAACCTGATGGACTTCAGACAGAAGCTGCCCTTCTCCTGCAGTCCATAATCCTTTGGGAGATAGGAAGGCAATTGAGGAATGTTTGTATAACCAGGCAGCATAGCTCCATGGTTTAATCAATGTCACTGAATGAAGGCAACCCTCTCATATTAGTAACATATACCACAGTCATGAGTCTTGCTTATTGTTTCTACTAAAGGCTCAGATATTTGGAGTAATCTTTATATAGAAACCATATGGAGAGGTTACATTATTCAGGAATACTTGATGCTCTACGATTAAGTCTTCCATACATAGATAGGGTGCATATTTTTAATCAGAATGACCAAACTCAGTACATATGAAGGACCACATTAAGTGTCTTGTCTTTATCAGTATTAACAGTTGAACTGTTGTCTTATCAGAGGATCAAGTTATTTAAAACCAGTGTTTATGATAAGCACTGTAAGCACTGTTTAAATCCCTTTCTGGATCCTCTTGTGACTCCAGGCCCATCTGAACATGAACCTTGTGGAGTGCAGACTGAAGCTGCCTCTCTTCTTCAGAATGGTTATACACTATCCTATATAAAGAGAGCTATAAACTAGGATTTTATCTCTGAAACAATACTGACTATTCAGGCTCAAAAACTATTACACAGTACTAGCAGTCACCTGTAGATACTGAAGCGTCTCACATGATGCTACGGAATGACGTCAAGATATGGTTTTATTCTTTCTTAAAACAGTTGTTTATGGGTAACCATCATTGACCCTCGGAGGTATTGCCATAAGAGTAATGTGTGGCTACAAGCTTTGTAACAAGCCACACAATAATCACTCTTCGGCAGGAAACATTCAGTCACTAGTACATAAGAGCCAAATGTCCAAGCTTAGACTAATGGTTACAGATCTTACTACACATGTTAGATTTTCTATTTTCCAACAGCTCCAGCAACTTTTAGGAAGTAATTAGCTGGTTTTAGCACTTAAGTTTCACTTCTAATCCACAGAAAACATCAGCTATACCATGGCCAACCCCAGTACAGTACAGGGATTCTTTAAGGGAAGCATGGCATCATTTAAACTGATATTATTAATATTATAATAAAACAGAATAATACAGTATATTACCATCATATGACACTAGTTAAAAATTTACACCACTAGCCAAGGATGCCCAGTTAGCACATCACATGGGTAAGTGATGCAGGGTAAATAAATGTTTGCATGTAAAATACAAATCATTTTTTTTTTCTATTTTTTGGGCACATATTCTTGTTAGTTATGGAGGCTTCTCAGCACCTCTTCATTACCTGGTTATTTTTGTATCTGGTATGTTAATGGTATTTATGCCATCTGTATCAGTATAAGAAATGCAATAAAAGGTACATTAATTAATTCTTCTTTGTTATTATTATTATTCTTAATGCAACAAAGAAAGAACCACTGGCTGAAAACATGCTGAGTTATTCTTCACAAGAAAAACAGAACAAAACAAATCCAAATTAAAGATCCATTTACAGTATATGATAAAAAACAGAAATAAACATCATAAAAGAGAGCTGTAAGCAGTAATGTTCAAAATGTTTCATTTAGTACATTCCTGTCTTCTGATGCAATGTTTTACTACTTATAATGGTCATGATGTTATTTTGAATTTTGAGTGCTGGTAAATCTTTTAGAATACCTGGTGTTTTGGACAAGCAAAATATCAACTTTTAATATTATTATCCATCCATTCATCATTCACATCTTTTCTGCCCCATCAGTATGGGGGCCCAGGGTTAGGCTATGTAGTCACAACAATTAAAGGCAAGGGTGACCAGCTTTGATTGCATCTAGTGGAATTTGTGTGAGCAGTAAACACCAGTCATGCCTTGGATGTAAACCTTTATTTGCCCTATCCAACAGTCTGCCTTAACCCACTAGACTACCAGCATTATTTGGTTATATGGTTACCGCCTAGCATAGTAAATAGCATCATGGATTACAAGACACCATTAAATTTGGCCTGTCACTTACTGTGGAGTCACCTTTGGGCTGCACCACATCAGGTGAGTGGCCCGACCTACCTATCAATAGCCAGATGCCATAATCCCGTAAGGGGTGGCCATTTGTCTCTGTAGTTTTGCGGGGAGGGGCACTAACCCTTTGCCAACCCACCTGCTGACACAGGAAATACGTGTGGGTTGGTTATATGATTACCACCCAGCACTGTAATTGGTTTCCTGGCTTACAGGAAACCATTAGGCTTGTCACTCAATGTAAAGCCACCTGAAAAGGAAAAAAAGAGTAATAAAAAATGACAGGAAAGATGATTGAACTAGGAAGAGTGGAGGGCAGACACTGGAAAAGAATGATAAAGGGGAAGGAAGATGAAGACAGCACCACACCAAGTGAGTGAATGATAGTCACCACTGCCTACCCCAACCATAGCTTATTATTATCATTATCATTAGTGGTAGGTGGGGGTGCTCACCATCCACTCACTCGATGTAGTGTTGCTTTGGGGTAACTGCCCTTTCCTCTCTTCCTTCCTGTTCTGTCATTCATTCTTTCCTCTTCCATTTGCCTGCAGGTGACTACACTGAGTGACAAGCCAAATGATTTCCTGTACATCAGAAAACCATTTACTACACTAGGTGGTAACCATATAGCCAAATTATAAAACCTGGTAGTTTAGTGGGTAATTAAGGTGCTCCAGTTGGATTGAGCCAGTGCAGGTTTATATCCAAGGGATGGTTGGGGTTTATTGCTCATGTAATGCCACTCAGGGATAAGTGAAGCTGGTCACTCTCATCTTAAATGTCAAGACCAACTTGCCTAGCCCCAGGCTCCAATGCTCTTCATGGGGCAACACAGGATCAGAAGATGATCATCATCATGATCATCATCATGATTATTATTATTATTATTATTATTATTATTATTATTATTATTATTATTATCATTATGGAAGACATGCCTGGAAACCTCAAAACTGACAAGGGTGTGGGTCTTCATCTCCTCATATTTCCATGTTACTGGTACCAACTGTATTTATGTGTATTACTGTACATATACTGATAATGAATTTCTATAAATGCACTATTAATTCATATGTAATTTACAGATCTATCAAATACTTGTACTGTACTGTATTTCCAATATTGCACAGTTCTATTTTCAGAATATTTTTTCATCCTTTGCATATAAGTACTGTAATGGCATTTTTCACTTTAATATTTTGCTCTCCAAAATTTAGAGCACTAATACCTGTAGTGTAGTCAGTCATCCCCCTCCCCCCCTTTTTTCTTTGGTAATGTTCTGTTCCTTTCACCTCTTTTTTACTGTCCTACTGTAGTTAGCTTCATGTCAGCAAGTTATTATTGATTTCACATAACTTAGGTTATCCACCTTCGTTAACAGTACCTGTAGTTTTAAATTCCATTAATTTAAAATGCACATGATGTGGATTTATACAACTAGGCTTGGACAAGCTTGACAAAGTTGACAGATACGACTGTATAATAAAACCTCAGTATAACAGACTTCAATAGACCGGAATTCGCTTTTATCGGAATCGGGGAGCTACCGGACTAAATCCTTATACAGTAATCCCTCTATTATTCGGATGTCCAATATTCGAACACCCTCACTATTCGGATATCATGGGCTGCCCAACCCCCAAAATGCCCAAAAATTTTAAAAAAATAAAAAAAATTTCGATTTTTTTGGACTGCGTCAGTTTGAATTTCCCGTGCGTGGCGCCTCTCTGCCTGTCCCCATTCCCCACTCAGCTCCTGCCTCGTGAACAGCTCTGACAATGGCAGCCAAAGTGATTGCTTTTGTGGTGATACCCTACCTCCTACAGTGCTTGATACTGCTCTTCACCTTTTTCATCATGTGTGTGATGAAGGCCCCGCCACCTGAGAAGAGGAAGAAAGTGGTTCTGACTCTGGAGAAGAAGAGGGAAGGGTATTGGAAAAGATGGACGCCGGGTGGCCGACATCACGGATTCTTCGTGAATTCAATCTCCCTCGCTACAGCAGTACACGGCTGATTTCGCTTCGAAGACCAAACGAAACGTGGAGAGGAAGGTGATGTTTAGTCCTAAGTATGCAGACATCGACCGATCCACGCTGATTTGGTATCGTGCCGCAGGTGTGTTGGTACGTGGAACGGAGCTGAAAGCTGCTACTGAGTTCACAAGGCTCCAGGACTCGTCACTAGACCACACGGGAATTTACTGTTATGTACAGTGCAGTGAAGTGATGTGATCCCAGTTATGCAAAAAAAAATGTTGTGGAAAGTGTTGGTGAGAAGTTCTGGTGATTGTAAATTGCGAGGGTTGTGTGGTGCAATTTCTTCGTGTCAGAGTCTGAGATGATAGAGCGAGTTATGCATCAGGATGGCAGCTTCTTTTTCGTAAGTACCCTAACTTCATCAAAATTCCTTGTTTTGTTCTTTCCATATCATTAATCTCATGCATAAACTGTGTGCAAGATGATTTCCATAATGATTTTCNTGTCTAACCTGTTTTCATCATGCTGTAAATGTGTTAAAAAATTACCCTAAATGTTAATCATAATTTCCTGCTTTCAATTTAATTTTTTCATGCATGGTTTTTAAGTGCACCAGCTATGAAAATGGTGAAAGGCAGTGAATTTCATGTCCGGTCCTAACCTAACCTAACCTATGATTACCATAAAGATTTTCATGTCTAACCTGTTTTCATCATGCTGTAAATGTGTTAAAAAATTACCCTAAATGTTAATCATAATTTCCTGCTTGCAATTTAGTTTTTTAAAGCATGGTTTTTAAGTGCACCAGCTATGAAAATATGGTTTTTAAGTGCACCAGCTATGAAAATGGTGAAAGGCAGTGAATTTCATGTCCAATCATAACCTAACCTAACCTAACCTAACCTATCCTATGATTACCATAAAGATTTTCATGCCTAACCTGTTTTCATCATGCTGTAAATGTGTTAAAAAATTACCCTAAATGTTAATCATAATTTCCTGCTTGCAGTTTAATTTTTTCAAGCATGGTTTTTAAGTGCACCAGCTATGAAAATGGTGAAAGGCAGTGAATTTCATATCTGGTCATAACCTAACCTAACCTAACCTAACCTATCCTAACCTAACCTAACCTATGATTACCATAAAGATTTTCATGCCTAACCTGTTTTCATCATGCTGTAAATGTCTTAAAAAATTACCCTAAATGGTAATCATAATTTCCTGCTTGCAATTTAATTTTTTCAAGCATGGTTTTTAAGTGCACCAGCTATGAAAATGGTGAAAGGCAGTGAATTTCATGTTCGGTCATAACCTAACCTAACCTAACCTAACCATACCATCTTTCTGGCAGCAATTTACATCATTTACTGTATTTGATGCTTTTTATCCAATAATTTAGTGCATAAAATGTGAGAAAAGATGATTTCCATGTCAGATACTTACTTATACTATGCTGGCAAGCTCTGAGCACCTATGCTTCACTCACCTCTAAATAATCATTTTTTGGTTAAAATTCAATTAATTCATGCTTTGTGTGCATTATTTATGTGAAAAGGGACCTAAATAAGTGCTATACATGTCCAGTAGGCAGGTAGGAAGGTAGTTTTCTGATTTAGGTTAGGTTAGGTTAGGTCAGGGTCATGAATGACCAGTGCTGGAGCTTCAGGGCCCAATATCCGGACAAAACCAATATTCGGACATGTCTTTGGCTCTATTACATCGGATATTGGAGGGATTACTGCTATATCAGAAAAGTCCAATAAAGCCAGAAGCGGTCCAGACTGCCTGATCACTTCAGCTATGTTCACCACAATAAGATAAGATAAATAAAAGACACATTTATCAGTGTACAGTACAGTAGACTGTAGCACCAGTTGAGCAGGACAGTACTCCCAAGGTGGATTGGAAAGCTCATGACAGGGAGAGCTGGAGCTTCCGTTTTATCAGCCCTCAGGACTAGTTCCTGACCATCCCCCTTTGCTGAACTTTTTCAGTGTCTCAGTAACACAGAGAGTGGGGCAGCATGCTCTCCAATACAAGTTCCTCTAACTGTCAACACCAAACTACATGCACAGTACACACTACACTTCCTTTTCAAAATTTGAAAGAAAAAATGGCATTTCAACACCCAGCCTCAAATGGGGGGGGGGGTGTTAAGTGCTCCCACCATCCACCCCTCTCCCGGTGACAACTTGATGAGCTACCTGGAACCACTGTCTGACTCACTTCTTCTTCATTTCTGCAACATTCGCGGCCTTTCCTCTAACTTTCGCTCTGTTGAGCAGCACCTCTCCTCCTCTGAACATCACCTTCTCTTCCTTACTGAGACTCAGCTGTTTGAGGCAACTGACAGCAAACTCTTTTCTGCCCCCACCATCTGCCCCTCTCCCAGTGACAGCTTGATAAGCTACCTGGAACCACTGTCTGACTCACTTCTTCATATCTGCAACATTCGCGGCCTTTCCTCTAACTTTCGCTCTGTTGAGCACCACCTCTCCTCCTCTGAACCTCACCTTCTCTTCCTTACTGAGACTCAGCTGTCTCAGACAACTAACAGCAAACCCTTTTCTGTATCCTCCTACTTTCTCTATATTCATTTCAAAGCCAAAGATGGCTGTTGTGTATATGTACGCAGACTTATCTTCCTCTTGTGTTCCTGAACTTGATTCTTCTGAATTCTCTACTCCCTGGCTTCGGCTTTTCTGTCATTCTCTAACTAAATATATATGTGCTGTTCACTTATCCCCTGACTCGACTGACTATGAAAAATTCTTCGACTCTCTTACTTCTACGATGGAACACATTCTGTCCATTTCTCCTTTCTCCATAATCTCCATTTTGGGAGATTTCAGCGTTCACCACCACCTTTGGCTCTCCTCTCCTTTCACTGATCCACCTGGTGAACAAGCCTACATCTTTTCTGTCCTTAATGTCCTAGAGCAGCTTGTACACATATCCCTGACTGCCTTGGAGAGAGCTCCAACATATTTGACCTCTTTCTCACAACTAATCCTTGTGCTTACATTGTTATCTTTCCGCTCCATTGGACTCCTCCGATCACAGCCGTATTACCTTAACCTGTCCTATCGTTCCGGTACGGCCTGTGGACACTCCAAAAAAACATCGACTGTGGCACTTTGGTGTTGCAGATTGGGAGGCCCTCAGGCAGTATTTCTTTGATTTTCCTCGGAATGATTACTACTTCCATGGTCAGAAGCCACCTCAGTGTGCCTTGCACATTACGGAGGTTATTCCCTCGGGCATGGAAGCATACATTCCCTTCTCATATCCTTTGAGTAATGCAAGAAAGCCTGGAAGCATACATTCCCTTCTCATATCCTTTGAGTAATGCAAGAAAGCCTTGATTTAATCACGCTTGTTCTAATGCTGTCCACTGGCACCTTGCCATCTTTCTAACAACTTCACCTCATCATCCTTCCCTCCTCTTTTCTACTCTGATGGCTCTGTAGCTATTTCTTCTACTGATAAAGCAGATCTCTTTGCATAGACTATCTCCTCCAATTCCACCTTAGATGATTCCGATGCTGTTCCACCATCACTTCCCCCCTCTGACTTCCTCATGGCTGACATTAAATTTCTTCAGCTGATGTATTTTCTGCCATCACTGGCCTCAATACTAACAAGACATATGGGCCTGATGGAGTCCCTCCTGTTGTCCTCAAAAACTGTGCTTCTGTGCTTACATCTTGCCTAGGTAAACTTTTTCATCTTTGTCTATCAACTTGTACCTTTCCTTCTTGCTGGAAGTTTGCTCTCACTCAGCCAGTCCTAACGAAGGGTGACCATTCCCAACCCTCTAACTATCGTACAATTGCTTTAACATCCTGTGTCTCAAAAGTTTTCAAGACAATTCTTAACAGAAAAATTTTAAAGCATCTTTCCTATCACAACTTTCTTTCTGATCGTCAGTATGGGTTCCATCAAGGACACTCCACTGGCGACCTTCTCACCTACCTTTCAGACTCCTGGTCATCCTCCTTTCAGGACTTTGATGAAAGCTTTGCCATTGCACTTGACATCTCAGAGGCTTTCAAGTTTGGATTTCCAAACTGCCCTCATACAGTTTCTATCCCTCTATCTGTGCCTTCATCTCTATCTTCCTTTCTGGTCGTTCTATAGCCGCTGTTGTAGACGGCTATCGTTCTTCTCCTAGATCTATCAACAGTGGTGTACCTTAGGGCTCTGTCCTATCACCAACTCTCTTCCTTTTATTCATCAATGACCTTCTAAGCTGTACATCTAACCCTGTCCACTCGTACGCTGATGACTCCACCCTTCACATTTCCATTCAGTTCCCGCAACGTCCATCTCAGGAGTTACTTCAACAAGCAAGGGATGAGGCTATGGCACACCTAATGTCTGACTTGGCTCGTACCTCTGACTGGGGTAAAAAATAATTTTGTTGTTTTTAATGCATCAAAGACTCAGTTCTTACACCTATCAACCTGACAAAATCTTCCACAGGAGTACCCACTGATGTTTAATAATGTCCAGCTCGGTCCTGCTTCATCCTTGAACATGCTTTGGGTTTCATTCACTAGGGGTTTATCTTGGAAAGAACATATTACATCTCTTGTAAAATCTGCTTCCAAGAAATTAGGTGTGCTAAGCCGACTCCAATCCTTCTTTACCCCTGCACAGTTGTTGACTCAATCGTTTCGTTTCGTTTTTGAAGGCTCCAACATGCTTGCATGCGTCAGCCTTGGTCACCTAATGGCGGCTCTCCACGCTGCTCGATCCCTGGCAGCTTCCCTGTTCAGTCCCTTAACCCTTAAGTAACACTTAATGACCTCGTCCCATGTCTTTCTCAGTCTACCCCTCCCAACCCCTCCCCCAATATTAACACCTCTCACCCTCTGTACCCAATTATCATCCCCCATCCTCTCCACATGTCCAAACCACCTCAGCCTACATCTCCTCATCACAACACCAATACACTCCAGTCCCAACCTACCTCTCAACTCTTCCATCGTAAACCCAGCCCCCCCAGGCCTTGCACGCAGGGACGCACTGCACATCCACCTAATCATTGTCATTTCTGTACATTTAAACCTGCGAATATCCTCTTCCTTTACTGCCCAGTTCTCACTACCAAACACCACCACACTCCTAACACATGCTGCATACAAAGACCCCTTAGCACGTAAGGAGAGTCCTCTCAATGTCAGGAGAGGCAACAGCTCCCTGAACTTCTTCCAACCACTTCTCACTCTAGCAACCGAGCTAACTCCAGCCCCACCTCCGGCACATAACATGTCTCCCAAATAACGAAACTCCTCCACACACTGAAGAGACTCGCCAGCAAGTTCAACCCTCTCACGCCTAACAATCTCCACCTGCTCTCCCCGACACGCCGCACACATGAAATCAGCATCATCTCGCAGTCTACCTCTAATACCACTACATCTCTTGTGCACCCACTTATCACAAACACTACACAAGATGGAATTGCTTCCCACACCCTTGTGGCAAACTGCACATGGCCACTCTCCCTCTTCTCTGATTGTACCGCCACCAACCCTAGATATCATCACTTTTGTTTTATCTGCATTTACCCTGAAGCCCTTGTACCCCATACCATCTCTCCACTTCTTAAATCTTTCCTCCGCCTCCTTTTCATTCTCCGCAGTCAACACCAAATCATCAGCATACAACATCTCCCATGGGAGTCCATCTCTGAAGTCACGTGAGAGGGCTTCAAGCACCATGATAAACAACAAGGGACTCAAAACTGACCCCTGATGCACACCAACATTCACGGAAAACTCATCACTCAAAGCTCCATTCACTCTTACCTGGGTGCGAGCACCCATGCACATGGCCATAACCACCCTAACCAGCCATTCTTCCAACCCTAGTTTTCTCATTGCCCACTTCACCACCTCTCTAGGGACTCTGTCAAAGGCCTTTTCCAAATCAACAAAAACAAAATACAATTCCCTTTTCTTGCCAATATATTTTTCCTGAAGCTGTCGAACAATGAATATGGCATCAGTGGTCCCCCTGCCTGGCATAAACCCAAACTACATTTCATCGATATTCACTCTTTCTATAATCATACCTTCTAGAACTCTCTCCATTACTTTCATTATCTGATCTAAGAGCTTTATACCTCTGTAATTTCCCCTTTCCAGGGCATCACCCTTTCCTTTGTACACATTTACAATTACACTCCTCAGCGAATCATCTGGGACCACACACTCATATATAATCCTATTTATCAGGTCAGTGACTAACCTCACCCCAGTATCTCCTGAGGCCTTCAACATTTCGGCAGTCAACCCAGACACCCCTGCCGCCTTCCCCACCCGCATCCTGCCTATTGCCTGACTCACAGTAGCAGCGTCAATCAAAGGCCAAGGGCCAAACACTGGATCAGCGGGCTCCAAACCTTCGCTATCCCAATCAAACTCCTCATTCAACAATCGGCAATAATGCTCTCTCCATGCATCTTTAATATCCTCACTGTTCACCACTACCCTTCCATCATCATTCTTCACACACTGCTCACCTACAATGTCCCGATTATCCCTCTTCACCTGATTTACCACCCTAAAAATCATATTTTTCCTTTCTCCATGATTTAGATTATCAAGTAAAAGTCTCTGTGACTCCGGCTTCGCCCTGTATACCTCTCTTCTAGCCCTGCGTTTGGTAGCCAAGTACTCCTCCCTCTTACCGCCATTCTTCCATTCCCGGAAAAGCCTTCTTTTCTCCTTAACTGCAGCTTCTACACCCTCATCCCACCACCAAGTTACTTTATGTCTTGGTGGGCCTCTTGTCCAACCGCATATTGTATCGGTAACTCTCAAGAGGTTGTTCTTAAGGGCTCTATACTGTTCACTAACCCCTCTATCTACAGCTTCCTGTTCAGCCACCACTCTCCTCATCTCACTATAAAAGGCATCCCTTACTGATTGATTTCCCAGCTTCCAAATTTTCCTCCTAGGTACATATGTCCTCCTTCTCATCACTCGTTCCTTAAGCACCATGTCACAAATCAACAGTTTGTGCTGCTGCACACACTCCTCGCTTCCTATAACTTTAACATACCTCACTAATCTCCTATCAATCCTCCTGACCAGAAAATAATCTATCTGACTACTGTTTCCCCCGGACTCATATGTAATCAACCGGCTGATTCTTTTCCTAAATTGTGTGTTGCACACAATCATGTCCATAGCCTCCCCAAACTCGAGTATTCTTTCCCCTTCCGCATTCCTCACACCATACGCACATCCTCCATGGACTCTTTCATAACCTTGAGTTGCTTCACCCACATGACCATTTAAATCCCCTCCAAGAACCACTACCTCATCATCACCCATACCACTCACTACATGTATTAAATCATCCCAAAATCTATCCTTCTCTGCATCATCCAATCCCACCTGTGGAGCATATGCCGATATAACTGAAACCAATTTCTGCCCGACCAAAATTTTCATTACTAATATCCTATCACATACTCTCATAACATTCATGACATATTCCACCCATTTCTCTACAACCAACACACCCACACCCCCATATTCGTCAGTTCCCCCCTGCCAAAACAACTTATAGTAGCAATCCTTCCCAACAATCTTTCTGGCTGATCCACCCCTGTACCGGACTTCCTGCAAACATGCCACATCCACCCACCTCCTACTGAATGCCTCAACGACTTCCCCTGCTCTTCCTCTCAAACTTCCCACATTCCACGAACCCACCCTAAACCCCCTGGGTGATTTGCTGTCCTCAGGCTTGCTTTGGTGCTTGTTTTTGTAGTTCATAGTCGGTAAGATAAAGGGGGGTAAACATTCCAAAGGCCCGACCCATTGCACAGACCCAGGTCCAGGCAATGGATCTGGGACCCCTAGCCCACCAGCTTACCAGTGGCTGTGGTAGTGGCCTCGGGGCACCCTGCCAGGACAGCTGCAGGGACACCCTCCAAGCGCGGCTTGGCACTGCAACTGCCCTGCCATTATATACCCAATGACAGGGCAGCCTCCTGGGGCGCTACTCCCAGGTTCAGGCCCCTCTCTATTGAGCGGAAGCGGCAGCCTGGGAACCGCAATGCCCTCTACCCTCTAGCACAGGTTCGAGCCCCATCTCACCCCGGACCCATGATCTATGCCGGCGGAACCCAAGCCAAGCCTCCCCCCAAAGTCCGCCACTAGGTAGTGGGAGCAAAGTTTTCTGGCCGCATGCCCTTGCTGGCGTCAACCCCTGTAACATAGTGGGATACGCTGTGTAATATGTAAAGCGCATGTGGTGTAGTGCATAGGATAGTTAAAGGAAATGTTTGGGAGAGTACGCTGGTCTACTCTCCATGTTACTGTCACACTGAAAAGGTCAGCAAAGGGGGATGGTTAGGTAACTAGTAAAACAGGAGCTCCAGCTCTCGCTATCACCAGTGTTCCCATTCCACCAGTATTCCCCTCGGGAGTACTACCCTGTTCGGCCCGTGCTACAGCCTCCTCCTACACACGAGTTTTATTCGCACCTGTTTAGAGTACAACTCTCATGTGTGGGGAGGCTCCCCACATACAGCTCTTCTTAATAGGGTGGAGTCAGAGGCTTTTTGTCTCATTAACTCTCCTCTTACTGGCTTCCTTCAACCTCTGTCTCTTCACTGCACAGTGGCATCTTTATCTCTTTTCTGTCACTACTGCAACAGCCACTGTTCCTCTGAACTGTCAGCTTGAATCCCTCCACCTTTACGACAAGCATGTATTACCCATCTAGCAACAAACTCTCATCCCTTTTCTGTCCAACTCCCAACTCTTCATTTGTGCAACAGGTGAACTCTGGAACTGTCTTCCTCTGTCTGCATTTCCTACTTCCTATGATCTCCAGTCTTTCAAACGCATTGTGTCCATGCATCTCGAAATGAATGGATCTTGAATTTGGCTCTCTTTCGTATTGTTTTTGCTCTTTCTTGGAAGGAAACGTTTAAGGGCCCATGGCCTTTGGTTCCTTCTTCCTTGATTTAAAGGGGAAAAAAAAAACATTTGATTATTGTAGTGAATGTATAATACAGTACAGTACTGCAATGGTAGTGAAAACAGTTTAAAAACTGGTGGTGCGATCCAGACTAATGTCTGATATACCGGAAAAATCTGGGATGGCAGAGGGAAGTCTGGATGTCGCATTTATTGAAATTTTGCTTTTTTCGGAATGGCTTGGGCCCCAATTAGTCTGTTATAGTGAGGTTTAACTGTGCTGTATTCTATGTGGCTTTGGAGATTTCATAGCCCATCTTCCTTAGTGATGTTTTTCTGACAGTTTATCATTTATTATCATTAATTTATAAAGGCTGAAACACACTTGAATGCATCAACCTTGGTCACCTAATGGCAGCTCTCTACACTGCTTGATTTCTAGCAGCCACTCTATTCAGTCCCTTCCCTTAGGTCACACTCTATGACCTTGTCCCAGGTCTTTTTTGGTCTGCCACTTACAGCTCTGCCCTCAATGCTCACACCTCTCACCATCTGCATCCAGCTGTCATCCTCCAACCTCTCCTGATTCACCTCAATCTACCCCTTCTCATCACAACACAACAGTAATACATTAAAGTCCCATCCTACCTCTCAGTTCTTCATTTGAAACATTACACCCTCATATTCTCTTGTATGTCACTGATACTACTATATGTAGATGTTAAAACAATACAGTGTAAACAACATGCAAAAGAATACTGAGTCGTAATGAGCAAAATAAATGACTAAGAAAAGGGTATTACAAAACCTTATATGCTGCTTAGAAGATAGCACACATCTAGGTCTAAACCTAAGTTACTCTGCCAGCAGCACTGAAGATGGGCAGTTGACTCTGGCCAACAAGATGAAAAATGTCTGTAGCATGTTTGTTCTAATCTGGCAAAGATTCCTCATCCCTTTCTGCTCCTTTGATGGCCTGGTGAAGCCAGACTTGAGTTATTTGACTAATAGCCAAGGAGATTCATTCTTACCTCATACCTAAGGTTCACTGAATTTCACATGACCATGACTTGTGTTAAAGTTGAGAGAATGCCCAGTTCCATCATATGAAAATACCCTGACTAACATGAAGCCCCCTGTCCAGTATGTGTATGCTCACCTGTCATAGCTGTTGCTGCTATTGTTGTGGCTCCCAGGCTCATCTGAATGTGAACTTGGTGGACTGCAGGATGAAACCGTCCCTCTCCTGCAGTCCTCCATCCTTTGTTGAGGAACTAAGGAGGGAGCTGAGAGACCTTTATATTACCTGGCAGCAGAGCCACTCAATATACTAGTGCCAGTGTGTAAAGGCATCTTTCTCAACCCCTGCAGTAATGTTCTCTCTCTCTCTCTCTCTCTCTCTCTCTCTCTCTCTCTCTCTCACTTTTTAATAACAGTAATAGAGTAATAGTAGCAGTTACAACCCCACACTTGTCTGGATGTGAACCTGGTGGACTGCACACCAAAGCTGCTTGTTCCATGCAGTTCATCATCTTCCTTTTGGTGGACAAAGAAGGAAGAGGGACATTTGTATAACCACATAATGGAGCTGCCCAATTATATCAGTGCCACCACATGAAGGTGTCCCTCTCCAGCACCAGTGTTGCATATAGCCCACTGTTGCATTAGATATAAATGAAATGGATATAGGTATGATAGTTGCAGAATACTTAAGGTCATCCCTCACCCACAGCGTTGGCCACGCTTGACGAGGACTGCCCTGATGGCTTCTCTTGTACGCTACTCCGCCACCCAGGCCAGCCATAAGGGATCCTCCATCAGAACATGATTCCCCATAACACACTCTCTTACTTACTCATCTCAATAACTTTGTTTTAAAGTCAATGGGTGATAGAGCTATACTTCATGGCTGGAAAATTTTTACATGTAGCACTTGCATAATAGTTTTATGGTAACTAGTTACTTTTATATTATAAATCTGAAGTGGACCAATTTGTATAAAGTGGTGTACAGTATATAATTCTGCACTTTACATAGCGGTTATTTATTAAGAATAAAGCAGTGTACTGTATTTCTGAACTTTATGTAAGTGTTATTTAACGGGAAACCATTAAACCTTACATGTGTGAGAAATGAGCTCCTTGGTATTAGACAGACAGCATGAGGGAATCATGGCCTGGGTGTTCCCTCCTGAGTGTGCCTTTCCTAAGTTAGTGCATGAAGTCCCTTGCATCATGATCTGCTTTCCCTATGAAAGCCATATTCTTAGAGGCACAGGAGGTTTTGCAGCACCTCTTCCTTAACCACTTAACCGCGGGCCGTCACTTTCGTGACGCTCAGTGGCGATGGCTTGAGCCGTGGGCTGTCAGTTGGGTGCCTCTGTTTTCTTTTTAATTAGCTGGGGCCTTCAAAATATAAATATATATGAAAAAATGTAGGAGAGTCCTGAGTGCTATTTATATCACTCAGGCTAGTTTGGGCCTATATTTTATAAAAATAAGTCAGAGCACGAACTGCCACCGGCTGGAAGTGCCAGGACCGGCTCACACAACCCCGCGGTTTAGAGGTTAATGGTTTACCTTGCATACTGCATCTTAGCATTCCCTTATATGCTGTCTGTATTGCTTTAATATGAACATACTTTGCATCAGTGCCATATACGAGGATGCAAAGATGTAATGAGCAGCTTAAACTGCTAAGGAAAAGGTGTTAAGAAAACTGCATAGGCACTTAAAAAAACAGCCTTTAGTCACAGATGCCATCTTATGGCTCTGACTATGGGTCACATGATAATGAACAGATATACACAGCACACAGGAAAAGGTAAGGGGTAAAGCTGTATTCACACCAAATGCTGGCTGCCTCAGGTGAGCTTGGGCAGTTTTCTATTGCTGTAACACATACAACTGGCCTCATTGGATGTGGTTCAGAGGTTTGCATCACTGTAACCCATTCAAGTGGCTCCACTGGACGTGGGCAGGTGTGGACGAAAACATCTGTGAGTTACAGTGATACAGAACTCCTGGCCACAATTGTCAGTGTCAGCAAGCATCTGGTGTGGATGCGGCCTAAGATGGAAAATAAATTGCTAAGGAAGAAGCAATGTGAAGTTTCCTATGCCACTCAGAATACAGCTGTGGGACTGTTATGAGACTTGTTACACACTGATAGCTTATGGAATAAACCTGATTTGAAACTGCTCATGGTCATCAGCTTTTTTAACCTGTTCAGGTGCAGTAGTGCTTATGGGAAAATACTGTTTACTCGTAGTTATATTTATGGTACATTTTTCTTGACTGGCTGAGCTACATAACTTTCACTGACAGTGACTTATCTGTGGTAGCTTCTTAAGCTTTGAAACATACAATTTACTGTTTACTTGCTTGCACAGTTGTGTGGTGGTTTGAATATTAACCCTTTTGTTGAAGGTGAAGCCTTTGTATAGTTACTGTAGATCTTTATTTTACATAACAGATAGCTGAATGAAACTTAATGTCATAAGATATGCAATAATTGTAATACTATACTGTACTGTCTACAGGTGTATGCTAAATATAATTTGGAAATGCAAATGTACATGTGATGTAACATAAGACATCATGAATTTTAATGGTTACTTTAGTGATTGTCAGTCAAAAGAATTGACTCTGCAGTTAAAGAAAAAAGTAAGCAGTGGCGAAAACTTCTTCTTACATGCTACTGCATGTACTGTACATTGCATATCAGAATTGCACTCTGCCATGATTGAGGATTGGGGAAAAGCAGATATCTAAATGATGTTAAGAAAAAGAGAAGTTCCCAAACAGAAGGCTTGGAACAGTTTGGAGGGGGAGGTGGTGCAAACAAGAATGTCCATTTGTTCAAAATTAGATTGGATAGAAGCAGACATGGAGACATAACAAAATGATCTTCCAAACCTGCCCACACTCCTTCACTCATCACTTGTAATTTTAGTTTATTCTAAATTAGAATTACAGGTTATACAGCGAGGAAGTATGGGTGGGTGTAGAAGTCATGGTCGTGTAATTTTAATTTGGAGTGGACTGTCATTAAAAAAAATATCTAGTAATACCAGTGACAATTCCATTTCCTTTTTCAAATATTCAGTATTGTTGTAGTGTACTTAAACCTATAACTTCACTGCATAATAAATGATTATTTTAAATCAGTTCTGAAAACTGAAAATTAGTATCAAAAATTGTTTGGAAATACCGTACATACATACACACATAAAAACTGTGGAGAGAGAGAGAGAGAGAGAGAGAGAGAGAGAGAGAGAGAGAGAAAAGTCCCACAACCTTAACCTCTAAAATCTAATGATGTAACTTTCATTCTATTCTTGCTACCTTTAGATGATTTTATTCAGCTGAGGGGAGAAATCTGGGGCAGTGAGTTAGATGAGGGCTGTTTTTCCAGTATAAATGCCATTTGCATTGCTGCCATCATGGGAAACCGTCTGTAGCACCACAGCGTGAATAAACTTCTTAATTATGAGAGCCCTGGTACTGGAGAGGGATGCCTTCACTTAATGGGACCAATATAACTGGATGGCTCAACTACCTGGTTACACACACATTCCTCAGCTACTTCTCTATCCCCCAAAAGGAGGATAAGGGACTGCAGGATGTGGGCAATTTAAGCCTGGAGTCCACCTGACTTGCACTTCGGATGAACCTGTGGCTACAATATCAACAACAATGAGGGACCTTTTGAAAACTGAACAGGATTATCTGGTGGCAGCAAGAATAAACAAAGCACTGACAGACATCACCAGGATTTGGGAGGTTAATCAATGTCATAACAGGTGACGGAATTATTGCTATTTCAACAGTAACACCGCCCAGCCAACGTGTGCAGTTCATTCTTGGGGAAGAAGATGATGATGACACACATGACTCTCACCCGCTCTTCAGTGAGATGGAGACACTCACTGAAATGGAGGGCGGAGAGCTGGAGTGGAAGGAAACTGCCAGGTAAACACATTTTGTTTCCATTTCCATTTAGAAATAATAGACTGTGCTAGGATGTGTAAATCTTTTTCACTTGAGGACAACTTCCTGTGTGTCACAATCTTGAGCCTTTTCTCTGTTCAATCTTATTTGAGGTCATCACGCAGAACACGTAATTATAAAATTCTTGACTGAAAGGAGACTGCCAGGTAGATGCCATCATAGTTTTCTTGACAGAATGAGACTGCCTGGCACTTTTCTTTTTTTATTTAATGAAGGAGACCAAGAAAGAGATGGAGTGATGGAATAGACAGAGATATACGAGAAAGAGTTGAAAGATGGCAGAGAGGGCTGCAGATTGGCAGAGTTGAGTGACATGAACGTGATTTGTTGTGGCCACTCTTAACGGGATTAAGCTGTCTTGCAATAGATTGATAGATATAATATATTCTGTTTTTAACTGCTCACCTTATTGTGTTATGTTCCTGCTGATTTCTACCTTGTCACAGATGGGTCAAGTTTGAGGAGGATGTGGAAGAGGGAGGTGAACGTTGGTCCAAGCCCCACGTGGCCACCCTCTCACTACATTCTCTCTTTGAGTTGCGTTCCTTCCTCCTCAACGGCACAGTTATCCTGGACATGGACGCCACCAACCTCGAGCAGATTGCCGACCTTCTCCTTGACAACATGATCAACCAGGGACAGCTCTCATTTGATGGTCGTGAGAAGGTGAGACTGACTCAGCAAATTTGTTCAAACCTGTCGAAGATCTCTAACTCCTTTCACCTCAGTTGATAGCCATGTGTAGTCAGATTGGAGAGTTGATTTGACCCAGATTTTGGTCCTTTTATAGCCTTTTGTTGTAGCTCAGTGGCAGAACAGAACAATGCTGTAGCTCAGTATTCTTTCTATCTATCTATGTATTGCCAGATGCCTTAATCCCGTAAGGGGTGGCCACAAACAAATTGCCTCCATGTCGTCCTGCCCCCTGCCATTTCATTGCCCATCCCCCAGCTCACACCCTCCTCTCTCAGATACCTCTCCATCTCAT
Organism: Birgus latro; assembly: GCA_018397915.1. Classification (NCBI taxonomy): domain Eukaryota; kingdom Metazoa; phylum Arthropoda; class Malacostraca; order Decapoda; family Coenobitidae; genus Birgus; species Birgus latro. The sequence continues at coordinate 42,056 of JAGKTI010001604.1, read as the reverse complement.
TCTCGGCCTTCCCCTCCCTCTCCACCCCTCCACCTAACTCACATACACTCTTCTCATCTCCATCCTCTCCACATGGCCAAACCACCTCAGTGTATTTCTCCTAGCGCTTTCTATCACATCCACATCACAACGCTCCTTCACTTCCTCATTTGTCAGTCTCTTCACGTAACTCCACATCCTCCTTACAGACAACTCATTTCTACTGCTCACTCTGACTTGTGTACCTCAAACAAGGTCCAAGCTTCATTTCCATGTGTTGGAGTTGGTATCATAATACTGTCAAGCCGCAACTTATTTACTTCCATACCACTTCCCTATTTCTTATCACTGCTTTCAAAGAACTAGCAACCTTTCTTACTTGCTGTACCCTTTCAAGCACTTCATCCTCCAGACTTCCATCCTTACTCATCACACTACCCAAGTACTTAAATGCACTCAATTTTCATTTCCTCATCTTCCAACCTCACTGTACATTCAGTCTTCTCCTGAAGACTGTAACTTTACTCTTCCCTGCATTCATCTTTTGATTAGGGGAGGCGGTAGCTTGATCGGTAGAGAGTTGGCTTGCGGTCCCGTGGGACCCAGGTTCGAATCCTCGCTGGTGCAGGGAACAATTTAAGGATTTGAATTTCATTAAATCAGGCTTTACTGATCTACCAGAAGACCCGCCGACATGTCGTAAAAATGACCCCGCTAATACCAATACACCAGTCCTGTATGAGACAGCCCTAGCATGTATTCAATATGGACGGTGGGTGTTAAGCGCTGAAGTGGTGACATGTAGATTGTAGGAGGACGACTGGGCCTTGATAGCAAGCTGTGAAGCCTATGCCCAGAGTCGGACACATAAAAAAAAAAAAAAAAATCTTTTGATTGCATTTCTTACACACTCTCCCAAACTCATTCACCAAGCCTTGCAATTCCCCTTCGACTTTCCATACCACTTTTTATGACTAGCATAATTTTTTAGTGTTAATCTGCTGTTACAGCTCCGCACCAAAGATTGAAAGATAGCATTTTTTAGGCCAAGTTAGAGCAAAAGCACTATAGTAAACCAAGCAGACTCATTCTTACCTCATAACAAAGGCTCATAGACCTTGACACAACCATGACTTAGAATTCAAGCTGAAGGAGTGGCACAGTTCCATCAGAGTAAAATAAAACCAACTATATGAGAGTATATGTGAGTGAGGAAGCGAGGCGGGAGACTGAAAATGAAGTGGAAGAATCGGGAGTAGAGGTACTGCCTGTGAAAAAAGGTGGCATGACCTGAAAGGCTAACATGAATTCACACTACTGTAAATATCAATGATCTTCTAAGCTGTACATCTGACCCTATCCACTCATATGCTGATGCCTCCACCCTCCACATTTCCATTACTTCCCGCAGCGTCCATCTCAGCAGTTGCTTTAACAAACAAGGGATGAGGCTATGGCACATCTAATGTTTGACTTGACTATCTCTGATTGGGATAAAAATAACCTTGTTGTTTTTAATGCATCAAAAATTCATGTCTTTCATCTATCAACCCAACAAAATCTTCCACAGGAGTACCGTCTGATATTTAACAATGTCCAGCTCAATCCAGCATCATCTTTAACCATGCTTGGGGATTCATTCTGTCAGGACTTATCTTGGAATAAACATATTACCTGTCTTGTAAAATCTGCTTCAAAAGATTGGGTCTGCTGAGCTGACTCTGTGCCTTCTTTACCCCTGCACAGTTGTTGACTTTAGACACGGGTCTAATTTGTCCCTGTGCAGAGTACAACTCTCATGTGTGGGGACACAGCTCTTCTCAACAGGCTGGAGTCAAAGGCTTTTTATCTCATTAACTCCCCTCCTCTTATTGGCTCCCTTCAGCCTCTGTCTTTTCACCACACTGTTGCATCTTTATGTCTTTTCTGTTGCTACTACAATGGTCACTGCTCGTCTGAACTGACTGCTTGCATCCCTCCTCGACTACAGCAAGCACATAGCACCCGTCTAGCAACAAACTCTCATCCCTTTTCTTTCCAGCTCTCTAATGTAAGAGTTAACCGCTACTCCCTGCTCTTCATGTATGCAACAGGTTAACTCTGGAACTGTCTCCCTTTGTCTGTTTTTCCTACTGCCTACGATCTCCAGCCTTTTAAACACAGTGTGCCCAGGTATCCCAAAATGATTGGATCTTGAATTTGGCGCTCTCTCTCTCTCTCTCTCTCTCTCTCTCTCTCTCTTTTTTAAAGCAAGGAAGAAGGAACCAAAAAGGCCAGAAGTCCGCAAACCGATCTTTCCAATAAAAAAGCAAAAACAATACAAAAGAGAGCCAATCTTGTCTTGTTTTTTCTCAGAGGAAGCAGTTTGCAGGGCCCTGACCTTTGGCTCCTTCTTCTATCTATCTATCTATACCCCAACACCCTAATCCCGCAAAGGGTGGCCGCAGACAAAACGCCTCCAAGTCGCTCTGTCGCTCACCATTTGGCTACCCTCCCCGCATCTCACTCCCCCCCCCATATACCTCTCAACTCCATCCCTTCATCTCATCCTCGGTCTTCCCCTCCCTCCACCTCACCTACATACGCCTTCTTAATCAGTCTTTCATTCTCCATTCTCTCCACATGACCAAACCACCTCAGTGTATTTCTCCTAATTTTTTAACCACATCCACATCCACCCCACAACGTTCCTTCACTTCTTCACTCATCAATCTGTCCCTCCTTGTCACTCCACATGCTCCTGTCAAGTAACTCATTGCCACTGCTCTCACTCTTGACTTGTTACCCTCTAGCAAGGTCCATGCCTCGCTTCCATATGTCAAGGTAGGGATCACAATACTATCATGCAGTGACTTTATTGACTTCCATACTCACCTCCCTATTTCTCATCACCGCTTTCAGTGAACCAGCAACTTCCTTCCCTGCTGTACCCTTTCAAGCATTTCATCCCCAAAACTTCCATCCTCAATCATCACACTACCCAGGTACTTGAATGCACACACATTCTCCATATCCTCACCATCCAATCTCACTGTGCATTCTGTGACTTCATTCCTCTCAAACACCATAACTTTACTCTTGTTTACATTGACTTTCAGATTCCTCTTCTTACACACTGTCCCAAATTCATTCACCAAACCTTGCGACTCCCATTCATCTTCACTCAACAATACTGTATCATCAGCAAACAACAACACCGGAATCTTCCACATCTCACCCTCATTCATTAGAGCTACCCCCACATCCACTGCCCTACCTTACACCTCCTTTACAACCCCATCCATGTATATATCAAACAGCCATGGACACATTACACAACCCTGTTTCAGTCCCACATTTAGATCAAAGAGCTCACTAAGCTCACCATCCACTCACACCGTAGTCCTAGCTCCTTCGTACATACTCCTCACAGCACTCAACACTTTCCCCTCCACTCCATATATTCTTAATGCCTTCCACATACCTTGCCTATCTATTCTGCCATAAGCTTTCGCCAAGTCCATGAAAGCAGCATACACTTTCTTTCCCTTCTCTAGATACTTCTCCACTAAACATCTTAGAACAAATATCTGATCTACACACTCTTTTCCCTTCCTAAATCCTTCTTCTTGGGGGGGGGGGACTTCTAGAAGGATTTACATTACTCAAGACAGTATCATCTGAATTTTACCCCAGATTAATACTGTATATCTTAGGTTAATATTGTGTAAACTGCATTGTTATAAGGATGGGATGACAGTGACAGTGATGATGATGATGATGGTGATGATAGTGGTGATGACTACTGTAGTTCTAGGATGTGAATATACTACTGTATCAGCTGTTTCATTAGCTCTTAGTACAGTATAATCAGTACATATAAATTTAGCTGTTTTTCTTTTACATATATTTTCCCACTTAATTTAACAGTTCAAAGATGCTCTGCTGCGCAAACACAAGCATCTTTATGAGAAGCAAAAGACCAGTAAGGAAAATGGCAACATGTCCCGCCTTCCCCTCATTCGCAGTTTGGCGGAAATTGGCCGAAACCACTCCTCATCAAAAAGTAAGCATATTTTCTGTCTGTAGTCCACATATATCATGATTTGAATGAGTAATATGTGTGTTTTGACAAAAATTATTCAAAATATTGGTAGAGGTATGTGTTTCTAACAATAATATATACAGTACTTAAATATATATTCAAAATATTGGTAGACTGTGTGTGTTGAGTGTATGAATCATGCATAATAGGGTTAATTTGTTTAGAGCTACAGTTTTACTCGATGCCAATCAACTTGTTCGTAGATTCACAGCGAACAGTTAACTCTTACTGGCTGGGGTAACTTTCATCCAGTTGTTGAAATGATATGTGCCATTCAATAACAACAACAACTAATAATAATAATAATAATAATAACAACAACAATAATACTGTATCCTATGTTTTCAAAGATGCCAATTCATTCAAAGGAATTTACTAGCGCTTGAGATACATACTATATGTTCACATTTATTTGCATATCACACTGCCCATCTTTGAGTCTTGGATGGTGATTCAGAGGGTACAGCTGTATGGACAAGTTGGCTGGCTTGGAATATAGGTAGTACAGTACTATGTTATTTCCACGGAATACTGTTAAGGAGTATTAATTTGACTGCCATGATATTTTTTTTGTTTTTTTCATTAAAACAAGGAGCAGGTGGTAAGGCAGGCTAGGGTTGTCTCTTACTAGTGTGCACTCATTGACTGGAAAGATTTAACCCCTTGAATCCACTGACAAATTTGCTATTTCATTCTTGCTACCTACAGGTGATTCTACAGCATGTCCCAGGAAATTTTTCAGATGCTTCAAGAGATTATTATTTCTGCCTATTCTCTCTCTCTCTACCAATCTATCTCTCACCAGATGCCAGATAATCCTATAAGAGGAGGCCACAAATGAATATCCTGTGTTATCCTATCTTTTGTCAACAGGCTGTCCTCTCTCTGACTCACACACCCCTCTCTCATATGCTTCTGCCCCATCCCTCCATCTCATCTCATTCTCCCCTATCCCCTCCCCCTCCATCTTATTTATATACACTTTCCTAGTCAGTCTATTTAAAGTTTCTTGGGACACCCTGTATTTGGCTTGAGTGAGACTTTTCAAGCTGGAGGGGTTAGATATAGTCTTCATCCACCCCTCCACTGCTTGGCCATTCTCCTAATCTGAATAAAAAAATTGTCCTGCGAAGCAAGAATGAAATGAATGACGTCACTGGAGTGAAGGGGTTAAAGACAGCAGCGTGATGGTTGACTTAGATCTCTCGAGTTCCTCCTACATAGTTTAATGTTATGATTGTTTTACATGTTGTAGCTCTACTGTTCTGTATTAGGAAACTGATGCATCAGTTCATTCCAAAACTCTGAAATGTGTAAATCTGATACTATATTTCTGGAACAACTTGCTTTCCCCCCCCCCCCCCCCTGGGAAATGCATGTGAAACGCTGGGTTATTCTCGGGTTAAAATTGAGCAAGAAATGTTGTCAACATGGATCCAATTCTTGACTATTACAAAGCTACTGTACAGTTACTAAATGCTTTTTGGTCAAAATAATTTCCTACTAGATCGCCCATAAGGTTATCCAGTAATTGTACCTCTGTAATGGTTGACAGATATCCCCATGTTGATATGAAATTTACTTCCCAAAATTACCCCCAAGAATTTCCTGGGATACCTTGTATTAATGAGTGTTGCTGCATAAAGACTGAATCGTAACCTTGTCCAGTCATAGATTATAATAACCTTTAAAAATTTTATTCTTGCAATCTCCTGACAATTTTATACAGCTTAGAATAGACTTTTATGACTTGAAAGGTTAGATATAGCATTAGTAAACCTTTTCAGCATGAGAGGCTTTCCATAATTTGAATAATATAGTATGGCAGCAGCGAGAATAAACTAAGAGAACGTTACTCTGTTTCAAAAGATTTGGAAAAATGTAACCCTAGCCATGCATCAGTTTCCTCCTGGCATCTAATGAACCATTTGTTAGCTTTTGATGATGCAAGTTGTTTGACATGCAGAAGCTGTAGCCATATGGATTTTTTTTTTTTTTTAACCAACATTGCAATTACTTAAGGCATTATGTCTGAGTCTTCATATCTATACAGAATTGTCTTTAGAGGTGTATAAAAAAATACTGCTACTACATTGTGTACGTGTGCAACATGGCTGACTCGTTAGAAGAGAATTACTGTAGTGTAGTTGATCTGACCGAGGGTTGAATTCCGAGTGGCTCTGCAGGCTTCATAACGCCTCTTCCTTGGTTATTTATTTTCACATTATGCCTCAGTGTTCTCTTGTATGTTATTGATGTAAACTATGCTGATATTAAAATGATATAGGTAGTACACAAGAGAATGTTAAGGTGTAATAAACAAAATAAATGTGCTGGGGTGGGATGTCTTCATGTGATGAGGCTGACATAGTATAACAGGATGGTTCAACCACCTGATTATACAACCATCTCAGCTCCCTCTCTATCCCTCTGTCTCTCAAAAGGAGGATGAAGGACTGTGCAAGGAGGACAACTTAAGCCTGCAATCCACTGGGTTCATGTCCAGATGAGCCTGGGGTTACAACTACTATTATTACAATCCAGTTGGTTTTGTACATTACTTCTCAGTATCCCTTGTTTGTTACTCAGGTAAACTATGTCAGTATTAAAATGATAGTACACAGCATACAAGAAAATGTTATGGTGTAATGTGCAAAATAAATTGCTAAGGAAGAGGTGCTATGAAGCCTCCCATGCGTAGCCGGAATATGGCCCTATTACTACATACGAATGAATGCACTGCATGCATGCCAGCTCTGGCTTCTTGATGACCAGCATGTTGACTTAGTATTTAGTCCAACATGATACAAGACACATGTCAGTACAAAAAATACTGGATAGGATTATAGTTCCAGTGTAAAAACATATCTCAAAAAAAAAAAAAAAAGTTCCAGTATGTATACAAATGATGATAATAATAATAAAAATAAAGTGACACTGTAAATGCAGTACTGCTGGGTACTTAGCACTTTCTGTCTGATGATGTGTTTTCATATTTTTCTCTGGTACCTCATTTGATTTAATTCTGCTAAGGAAAGACCTCTTGTACTGACTGAGGAGGTTAATGTTGGCTACATCTAACCCCTCTGGTGGAAGAGTTTTTAATTGTATGGAGGCAGGAAATATAAAGCATATAATACATCATCAGCGTGAAGGATTAAGCACTTCATTATAGGTATAAAATTCCTACATGCATATTGCTTACAGTACAATAGACTAGATATTTGGTCATTATAGCCACAGAGTTTCAACACTGTATATCATTTACAGTATGACAGATTTAATATTTGGTCATATCTAGTGGGGTGTATACTGTACTGGATTTCTACATTAAGTTATCAACAGTGTGGTACATGGAAAATTGAATCATCATAGGTGTAGGATTTCTACAAGTTAACAGAACAGTTGATGGAATACTAGGGAAGGGGTACCTGTAAATGAATTAGGTGGTGTGAGTTGGAAGAAGGGCTGCCTGATGAAAGACAGGGTGATGCGGAGGCAATCTGTGGCTGTCCCTTTTGGGATTAAAGTGCCTGGCTATCGATAAATAAACTTTACAGACAGATAAATAGATAGAATATTTAGTCAGTCTTCAGTTTGTTAATGATACTGACTCCAAACTCGACTTTCATGCTTACGAACCACAAAGGCTTTATGGACCTGTTATCAAGTGGGATAAAGCGGTCCAGCACAGGCCCGGTGCCTACTGTAAGCGTACCAGAGGTGGCTCGTAATCGATCAAACAGCACACCCACCCCATCCCTTCTCCAGCATACCCCTCAGGGACCCCCAAATTATGGCACACACTTAGAGGTGCCCAGACTCTCCTCGGATGTGCCTAGTTGGCTAATACGGAGACACTCGGCAGTAGGCAAGTCTCAGAATTTCGTAGTTCGGTCGTCCTGTAGTGTTACAATTCTCAGAAGCAAACCGTCCATAAAATAGCGGTTTTCAGTTTTGAAAGTTTGTAGTTCCATGGTCCTGTAAAGATGCAATTTCTTATTGTGACCCCATAAAGTTGCAGTTCCCAATTTTGAAAGTTTGTAGCTTGGTGGATCCATAAAGTTGCTTCTCAGTTGTGGCCTAATAAAGCTAGTTCCTGGTTTTGAATATTTGTACAGTAGTTTGGTTGCCCTGTTGATTTGCAGTCCCCAGAAGGAAAGCTTATATCCCGAATAGTACAGAAGAAATTGTAATTGTGTATAGTACTAATTCAAGTACTCATCAAATGTGCCTCTTTAGCTGATGTTATGGAAACATTTGGCAGCAGGCAAGATTTGAAAGTCTGCAGTTCTGTTAAGTTGTGATTCTCGACAGGAGGCCATACAGACAGCCTTTCAGATATTAGGATATTGTGGCTGTGCAGAGCAGTCTTCAAGCACAGTATGGTAAAGAAACTGTGTCATAGACGAACTGTCGAGTTGTATTAAAAAAAAAAAAAAAATGGTAATGTATTTGCAGTGCAAGGTGTATTCCTTGCATTACAGCTGAGGTTATTTAGTGTCATTGTGATGTTATATCTTATATGTCAGTAACCAACATCATCATCATCATCATCATAATCCCGCCAGCTTCCCACTTACGGAGAGAGTGAGGTATCACAATATCACCATTTATAATATTAGTAATGTAGTACAAGGCTATATACAGAAACTTACAAAGCCAGTACATGAAAGGAAACACATTAGCCTTGCTTTTATACCTTTACATAATAATAAAACCCTCGACATTTCAGTACTAAAGTTCTGTGCCTTGATTTGCAAGTTGAGCTTATAATCTTAATGCTTAATTTGTCCAGTATGCTATTGTTTCCTCCACTGTCCTTGATCCTTGCCTGACCTCTGCTTAAATAGCCTGTACTGTTTGATTTAAAGCTTATGGCAAACTTTGACCTTCTACATATATATATACAGTATATATATATATATATATATATATATATATATATATATATATATATACACACACACATTGTATAATATCACCCTTTTTTTCCATATCATAAAATTTTTCCCTTAAGATTTTTCTGTATTTATGGTTATCATGTATATAAGTAAGTTATTTACTTGCCAAATGATTTTATATATTAAAGTTACATTTTAATAGTTATGTAATATTTTCTCAGTAATTAGTACTGGTAATAACAATCATTTCTCAGGAAAAAAAAATTGATAGTAAATTAAAGTTTAACTTGTTTTTCAGTAATGAAGTGATTATCATAAAGCACTAGCAGGTGATGATATTTATATTTACTTGTAGGCTCACCTGGCTTCCTTCTCTTTAACATTTTCTCTTAAATATATCAAGAAACAGTACAAGCAACAAACAGCCATAACATTAAAAATTAAATAATGTACTCCATTTAAAACTTAACATTACCATACTGAGTCCATTAGTGAAATCATAGAGTATCTCCACCAGGTTTTGCAACTGTTTGATATTCCGACATACAGCAGATGTAGAGGTAACCCTTTCAGTTCAGTGATTTAATTTCATTTTAACCAACTCCTTCCCAATCCCCCAACAGTGGATTACAGAAGGGCAACTTAACCCTGTAGTCCATCGGGTTCACATTTCTGATGAATATGGAACCAGGACAAAAGCAACAATAATCAGGCCACTACTGGACAATTTCATTTAGCTAAAATGTTTCTTTTAGGGGTTAATGAGGGCTGCAACAAACCCCTCCAGTTTGAAGATTCTCCTAAGTTGAGTTAAATCATCTTCAGGGAGCACGATGAAAACGAGAACGTTGTCACTGGACTGAAGGGGTTAGTGCAAAGAAAACGAGGGCAACAACTTAGGTTTACCTATAGGTTTAATATCCAGTTAAAAAGCATAATGACTTTCCTAGGCCATAATATAAAGATGCAAGGTTCTGTTTATGAAACATCTCAACGTTGAGGTAATAAAGCTGAGTCTGTTGCATACACTGATCTGAACTAGCATTGCAGCACAATATAAAGTAAAATATGATTCTGAGTTAAGGTGCTGATACCTGTACTATAAAGATACACCGAGGAAAAACCGTTTATACCATTACAGCAGTAGCGATGACTGTTGTTGTTGTTGCGACCCCAGGTTTACCTAAATGTGAACCCGGCTGACTCCAGGATTAAGTTGCCCTTCTCCTCTAGTCCATTAGCCACCTTTCAGGGGACAGGAATGGAGATGATATTGGTCCCACTGCATAAAATTCTCTGTAGCATCATTTGAGATGATCAGAGGAGAAATATGTTGCTCTCAGTTAGGTGTGATGTTACTAATATTTGATTTTCCAGAAAATGCTCTTTTACTGATACCATTACTTGGTCTATTGTGCGTATGACTTCAAACACTCAGCAATATGTAGATGGTATGTCATATCAGTGGATCACATTAGCCTGGGATGTTACAAAATAAAATGCAAATGGCATTCCTTGAATTATTCCTTGTGAGACAGCTTATTATGGCAGGTTAAATATTAACATATTGAGTATTGTGCTAGGAACTGAGCCCACAACTCTTCAGATAAGAGCCAGGCAGTTTTACACTGCATAAAAATCAGGAAAAAGTTGTCTTATCTTGTCACATACTTGTAACCAAGGTACCAATGCCCCCACTGTGGGCTTGAAAGGGAAGGGACAACCCCCTGGCACTCAGGCAAGTATAAGGTTTTAATCGTGCCCAAAGCACATCCAACATGTCATACTGACCTGCCGGATGTGCTGCCTGCCTTTCATCTGAAGAGTCCCGGGTTCATGTCCCACAACAATATTGGCAATGCTTTAGTTGATTTTTCCTGTGTTAGTACAAATTAGTTTTATCAGAAAGGTTAGATACTGGTTTAGGAATTGGGATCGCATTATACGTGAGTCTGGAGATTTCACAACTCGTTCCTTAGTGATGTAAGGACATTACAGCTAGTAAAATGATACTGATGCAAATATTATGAATATTAAAATGATATATACAGAGAAAGTTAAGGTGTAATATGCAAAACTTATCACTCAGGGAGAAGTGCTGCAAAGTTTCCTATGCCACCTAGCAAATGCGCCTTAGTCATATACACTTCTAGCTACAATGTACATAAAGAATGAATGCCAAATAATTTTCTATTACATAAACCACAAAGTACTCCAGCTGTCTTGAGGCTTGTGGCATTGTAAATACTGTGCTGCTATACAGCTTAATGCTTTTCATCATGTCTTCAGACAAATCTCAGGATGCTGTACATAAATCACAACTTGTACACAAATAGAGAAAAGGTGACTGCTATTGCCCATTTTGGCATTAACCCCTCCAATCCCGTGATGTATTCAGTATTTTATTCTTAGTGTATCAAGATTTTATTTAGCTTTGGAAAGACTTTTGGAACTGGAGGAGTTGGATAAAGCCTTCAACTCCATCACTACTAGACATCTGTCCCAAGTTGAATAAAATCAGCAAGTAGTTTCAAGAAAAAAATGAGAAATATATCACTGAACTGAATGGGTTAATATTGTTCATAAGCATTATTCGGGTGTTTGCTGTTTAAGGGTTTTGGTATTTGCTTTCATTTATAATGTGTTTCATTGAAAGCTCACTGACACAATGCCTACTCAGAAATATATGTAGCCTAAACGCTGTTTACGTATATATGCCCTTTACTCCACCATATAGCTTCTACCTGGATGCTCATATATGCCCTTTATTTCACTATACTGTATATCTTCTGATGTAGCCTACACATTTTATATTCTCTCTCTCTCTCTTTCTCATCACATTGACACAATGCCTTTTCAAAAATATATATATCAATGCTGTCACATATTAATTTATGCTCATTATTTCACAATACATATATCTTCTCTCATGATGTACAGCTTACCATTTCTGCATACAGTATTATCTTAAAAACTCTTCCTATATCCTCTGCCAAACCATGCTCATATATCTGATATAATTTACTATATTTCTTTCTTGATGTCTAAAATTTTGTTATCTAAAATTACCTTTATGCTATACTTGACCACACCCTACTCATATACCAATATCTTCTCTCCTGATGTAGTTTTTGTATCCTTAATAAGAAAAAGTCTCCTATATGTTCTAACCACAGTATGCTCTGCTTTCTTTATAAAACCAAAAACTTCTATATCACTTCAAAAATATATATACTGTATATATATATATATATATATATATATATATTTATATATA
>JAGKTI010001604.1:7036-24909 GCA_018397915.1 Birgus latro | reverse complement strand
CTTGTGATAGGTACAAGAAATGAGCTATCCTCGTGGGGTTCCGTCTCTTTTTCTCAGTAAGACAAAATTGCTTTAAACTTGTTTAAGTTTTTAGACTGGACAATCTCTTTGTCCAGTCTATTCCATGGGTCTATGCATCTATAAAGAAAACTATATTTCTTGATGTCCTTCAAGCAGCTTGGCTTCTTCAGTTTCAGTCCATGTCCTCTTGTTGCTCTCTTATCCCATACAAACAGTTCTTCTCTATCAATTTTATCTACTTCCATCATGGTCCTGAACAGTGCAATCAAGTCACCCCTCTCTCTCCTTTCCTTTAAGGAAGGCAAATCCAGCCTTTCCAGCCTCTCTCTGTATGACAGATCTGCCCGACTGGGGAACAGCTTGGTTGCTGTTCTTTGTATTCTCTCAATCTTGTTTATATCTTTCTTTTTGTGTGGGGAACACACTACTGCTGCATATTCTAACCTGGGATGGATCATGGCCACTATGAATTTTTTCATCATCTCTTCATTCATGTAATGAAATGTTACTCTTATGTTGATCAAAAAGTTTATATGTCTCTCTATCTTGTTAATGTGTTTTCAGGTGACAAACTATCTTGGACCAGCACTCCCAAATCTTTCTCTTCTCTCACTTTTGCAAATGGTTCATTCGTTTCGTTTCGTTTTTGAAGGCTGCAACATGCTTGCATGCATCGGCCTTTTTGGACTGGAGCGTGTAGCATTTTATGACCGGATGCCCTTCCTGATGTCTACCAATGACCCTTGGATGGATTCGATCCTCCGACCCTACGGCCAGAGCGGAGCGCTCTGACCCACTGATTTTTGGCCATAATGACTTTTTTCTTTTTATCTTCAAATGATTTTTGGTCATAATGACTTTTTTTTTTAATGGCCATAATGACTTTTTTTTTTTAATGCAAGGAAGAAGGAACCCAAGGCCAGGAGCCTGCAAGAAAGAGAATGTGCTAAGTATTTGTTGATAAATTTTAAAATCAACATATTCATTACCCATCAAATAATTCAGTGATGGCCTCTTGGTACTTTTACCCATTTCCAATATTTTACGTTTTTTTGCGCTGAATTTCATTTCCCATATCTGGCTTCAATCATGTATCCTATCCAGATCCCCCTGCAGCATTTTACAGTCCTCCTCAGCCTCTGCCTTCCTCAAGATCTTTGCATCATCAGCAAACAGACTTGCGTAACTGTTCACTCCATCTACCATATCACTTACATAAATCAGGAACATTGCTGGTACTTCCTCAAGATCTTTGTATCATCAGCAAACAGACTTGCGTAACTGTTGACTCCAGCTACCATATCATTTACATAAATCAGGAACATTGCTGGTACCAACACCGAGCTCTGTGGGACACCACTTGTTACTTCTCTCCATCCAGACGTCCTGTCCTTTATTACTGTCCTTATTTGTCTGTCTCTCAAAAAGTCTCTCATTCATTCCAGGAGGTTTCCCTTCAGTCCTCCTATATGCTCTAATTTCCACATTAGCCTCTTGTGGGGTACCTTGTCGAAGGCCTTCTTCAAATCTAAACACACACAATCCACCCAATCGTCTCTCTCCTGTAGCACGTCAATTGCTCTTGAGTAAAAGCTCAGCAAGTTGGAAACACATGACCTTCCACTTCTGAAACCAAACTGACTTTCAGTCAAAATATTCATCTCTTCCAGATATTTTATCCATCTATATTTCAGGATCCTCTCGCACAGTTTTGCAACCATGCTGGTTAGGGACACTGGTCTATAGTTCAGGGGTTCTTCCTTGTTTCCTCCCTTATAAATTAGTACCACATTTGCTCTCTTCCATTCCTGAGGCACTTTCTCCTCTTGCAGAGAACACAATTAAACTGTGAATCTTATCCGCCAGTTGTTCTATGCATTCCTTCAGTACCCAGTTAGAAATTCCATCCGGTCCTGGGGCTTTCCTTACATCTTGAGTTTCCAATAATTTATACACTTCCTGCACTTCCACTTTTATATCTTTTATCACTACATTTCTAGTCACTCCTTCCCCCTCCACAAACTCCCTTTCATTAGTAAAAACCGATTGGAAACATTTGTTCATTATTTCAGCTTGCATTGCTGCATCTCTATAGACCTCTACCTTTACTGTAGGTTTGATGATTTCTTCTTTTTTTTTCAATTTGCCATTGTGTGTGTGTGTGTGTGTGTGCACATGTGTGTGTGTGCACATGTGTATGCATGTGCATGTGTGTGCATGCATGTGTGTATGTGTGTGTGTATGTGTGTGTGTGTGTGTGTGTGTGTGTGTGTGTGTGTGTGTGTGTGTGTGTGTGTGTGTGTGTGTGTGTGTGTGTGTGTGTGTGTGTGTGTGTGTGTGTGTGTGTGTGTGTGTGTGTGTGTGTGTGTGCATGTGTGTGTGTACTGGCAGCCTTTTCACCAATTTAATAACATGCTAAGATACGACAGAATGAAGAGTAAAAGCCAGTTTAGGGTTCGGCTGTAAAGAAATTCCACATGAAACACAGTACTTGTATTGATACCAACCCCAGTGGGCAAGAACAAATGTACAGTACATTTTGACATGCTGTGGTAAGGTGAGAGTAGGAGAGTTTTATGTTTATGTTTTGGTTATTCATGTGTACCAGTCCCTTGCTTCAACTGTGTATTTGTGTATGTTTGTGGATGGCTGTTGTACACCTGTATGTGCATGTGTATGTTTTTTGGCAGCAAAAGGTATGGTTGACCCTCCACATTCGCGGATTAGTTATCTGTGGTTTCAGTTCTCCGCAGGTTACTGAATCATCTCTAAATACTTGCTCAGAGTGCATACTTTACACAAACAGATTCCAATGTATGATGATGCTCTGGGGAACTGCAAATGGTTCTCAGGCAATCACCGTAATGCCAGTATCAACTGATACTTACAGTCATTCATGTCTGCAACAGGTCAGCTCTGAAACTGTCTTACTAAGTCTGTATTTCCCTCTGCCTGTGGCCCAAAACCTTCCAAAAGAAATGAGTTCAGATATCTCATAGAGTGAATCGTGAATTTGGCTTTGCATTCATTTTTTTAATATGAAAGACTTTTTTCCTTCTTCCCATAAAAAAGTAAATTATGACTGAATGGAAGGGGCAATTTTTGAAAGGGATTTGCCAATTTTCCATATTCATGAGGATGTTTGTAATGTAAACCCTGTGAAAGTGTAGGGCCAACTGTACATCTGCTGATGAGTATGCTGCAATTTTTTGTGAAAGTGATGTTTTAATGAGCTAGAATCCTTTAGTGTCCTTTCTCATCAGTGTTGGGTGCTAATGCTGCAGAACCCCATCACTTCTTTTCATGTCAAAGAGTATTCAGGGAGCTCTGTCTTAAAACTTCCTCTGCACAGCCTTTTATGTATGCGCATGAATAATCCTTAGTTTTATTTTTTTTTTTTATTTCCAGTTATTGTTAAGGTTTATTCTTCCTACTTCTATTATGCATGCAGTACTGTAGAAGCTTTCATTAAATGTAGTTTATACTGTAGTAGAGTATTTAGTGCCTTATCCATATAAGTAAGATTCTTTTTTGTTATGCATTTCTTTATTTAATTACTTGTGTGATAACCATACATGAAATGGCTGAAATACTGATCCTTACATGATAAATAATTTGCCTAAACCAAGAGTACAGTATAAAATATAACTTATACTTGATATCAATTAATTTTAATGTGAATGTCTCAGGACTGACCCCGTTTAACCCATAAACTGCGGCTTAGGGATGTCGACTAACACTCCATTTAAAAAAAAAAAAAGCTTCAAATGATTTTTGGCCATAATGACTTTTTCTTTTTATCTTCAAATGATTTTTGGTCATAATGACTTTTTTTTTTATGGCCATAATGACTTTTTTTTTTTTTTTTAATGCAAGGAAGAAGGAACCCAAGGCCAGGAGCCTGCAAGAAAGAGAATGTGCTAAGTATTTGTTGATAAATTTTAAAATCAACATATTTGAGAGGTTTCCCAATACAATTCCCTGAAGCTATGTACAGTATTTTCCAGCAAACCGAAAAAGACACTATAAATTTCATTCAGTCAAAAACTAGTTATATAGGTATGAGATGGAAGAGAGCATGTTGAAATAAGTACAGTATATACAAATTTCCAGGACAGTATCTACTGTAATTTAGCCATAATGAACATCAGTTAAAGAGAAGGGGGCAAATGAAATTCAGTATTAATTAGGTCTCTAGTGAGTTGCATCACAGTCAGAACCATATCCTCTGCTGAAGTATATTGCAGTTTATGGATTAATACCCTGTAGTACATGTTTTTTTTTGCTGTTGTTTTATTTGTATTAATACCAGCCATTTGTGATGCTTAACACACTAACCAATAATAGGCCAACTACCGGTACATTTTGTTTACCTAGCTAATAATTTCCTTTCTTTTTTCTTTCTGCCCTTGTCTGGTATCTGACCACCCAGGTGCGGGGTCAGGCTTCTTCAGGGCCTTATCCTTTTCAGGTGGCAACAATGCAAGCATTGTCTCTAATCCCGACGGAGCCATGGAGACGTCACCCTCCTCTGGCTCCATCACACGCAACCACAGCGGCAACAATCTTGACTCAGGCGGAACTGAACACAAGGTACAAGTATTTGGTTTATTCAACTATACTGTGGTCTGTTCCCTTACTTGGCCTAAAACTACCATTTCTTCCTCTGACTCCATCACATGTAACCACAGTGGTAGTACACCTTGACTCGAGGGGAATCATATATTGTACAAGATACATGGTTAATTATGTCTATTTACCATTTACATTTTGAGACACCTGACCTTATTAGCATGTGCGGGTATGGCAGCTCACCACCAAGTATTTCAGGACAGCAGTTATAAGACTGTATGTCCTTACTTATGTGCTAGCCTGAGGTCGTCCTTACTTATGTGCTAGGCTGGGGTCAAACACCTAGGCATTGTTGTTACTTTCCATGTTCTGTCTGGCCGAGCAGACTCCTTGACGACAAGTAACCAGTCACCTTCCTATAACAGACAGCAGCTTGCCAGGTTCACAACAGGGCCCTTCCATATGGCAAGGTGCAGGGAGTGCCAGGGAAAATGAAGGAGGCATGGCCCCCACAAACCAAGCTGTATATAGGAGATACTGTATGAGTGGTAGCCTCTGCCCAGACTCTGACTACATACTGTACATGGTAAATGTGGTGGAGTTCCCCATCTGGGAGTATTGTGAAAAGCTAGCTACCAGACTCTGGCCCCACATCACTCCTGTGGTAGTACCTCCTGGGATGATGGTAACAGTCCACCTACAGTACTACCTTTTTGGTGAGCTAATGGGGACTATACCTTGCCCAAGGGTGACCCAGGCCTGTGCAGGGCAAGGGTGTCCATCTTCCCTGAGCTGAACACATGCTCCAGCCACATACCCTAGCCTTGGCATAGTAAATGGCTTCCTGGAAACCATTGGGTTTGACACTTAATGTTGAATCACCCAATGGTAACACTACATCAAGTGAGTGGATGGTGGGTGCCCCCACCTACCATACACAGTGATCCCATCCATCCATCCATCATCCAATCCTGTGTTGCCCCATGAGAAACGTAGAAGCCCAGAGCTAGGCAAGTTGGTCCTGACATTTAAGATGACAGCGACCTGTCTCACTCGTTCCTGAGTGGCACTACGTGAACAATAAACCCTAACCACCCCTTGGATAAACCTACACTGGCCCAATCTGATTGGAGCACCTTAATTACCCACTAAACCACCAGGTGCCATAATTTGGTTATATGGTTAACACCCAGCCTAGTAAGTGGTTTCCTGGTGTACAGGAAACCATTTGGCTTGTCACTCAGTGTAGAGTAACCCATAGGCAGAAGGAAGCGGAAAGAATGAAAGAAAGAAAGAGAGAAGAGGGAGTGTACAGTCACCCATAGGCAGGAGGAGGAGGAAAGAATGAAGGAAAGAAAGACAGAAGAGGAAAGAGCAGACAATCAAAGCAGCACTGCATCAAGTAAGCGGATGGTGAGAATTACAGAAATTTAAGGAAGAAAAGCTAACAAGAAGTAAAGAAAGCTTGATGCTGATACTGAATGAAGAATGAGTGGCAAAGTTATGAGTTTAGATGAAATATGTTAATCCAGAGATCTTAATAGGCTTGCCAGTGACAAGTCAAACTTCAGATGGTGGTAAAAGTAGAGCATATACCTATCACGGTCAGGCAAAGTTTAAGAGTCAACCCGAGGTGTCCCGTTGACGTATGGGTACGTTGCAACATTTTGTCACAGCTAGACCCATCGACGTACCCGTACGTTACGCAATTGCAACGTCAGTCATTTGCACAATTTTCAAGTTCCACGGGTGATTTCTTGTAGGAATATGTGGGAGACCTTCCTCTATTGCCTGTCAAGTGGGGATACTGCGTGGCCCCACCTCCCCACCAGGCTTAGCATTTCACCTGTTAGCAGTGACCTGGTCAGTAAAGACATGTCGCGCCACAGTCTCTCGAATGACAAAATTCACAGTGAAAGTTATTTCTGAGGTGGAGGACAAAGAAATAAAGAAGCTAGAGCAAGAAACAAACAGAAGTGATGAGGTGGTAATGTCGTAAAGGAAGGTGCCATATGTGGATGTGTTTGGTGACTGAACATTGCTTCTATTGCCTATATAACTGTGTAAAAACCAATACTGTATAGTTTTGTACTACACATAAATTCGTACCAAATAAATAAATAAATACGTAATTCAAACTGGGTTGAATTAGTTTACCCTCCCATAGTTCGTTTTCTTTGAAGCCAGATACCCTGAGTGAGAACAAAAGTTAAGGCTGACTCATCACCTGTAGCACCATTTATAGGCTCAGGAGGGCAATTTCTCTATGAATTCTCGATGTTTCTATCCAAAAGTAAAGGTTTGATAAAAAAAAAAAATCCGAAATTGCTCAGGACTGTGGGGTATCGGAGGCAGGAAATAGGTCGGGACATGACGGGTTAAGACAGTCTTTTAATCCTTAGACTTTAAATTGCTTTCCAATAGTTAGTATATCTGCCTTACATTAACCTGAGTAAAATAAATAACAGGAATGTACAACAATTCTTTGACTGGTAAGAAAAATAACATCTGGCCTGTGGACCGTAAGGATTATTTTAAACGCTGAAATTTTAAATGAGGTTACATGAACATCAAAAATATTTTGAGAATTTGAACTCTGGAAAGTCACCCTAGATCTACGATTGCTCGAAGTCTACTACTGTATACTGCTGGAGACTGCAGTTTACTTGAAATCTGAAGGATCTAGATCTTGGTATGTACAGTAATATTACAGTATTTCTGACTATTAAAAAAAAATGTCACAGAAACATCAGTATATTTCAGATCCCAAGTAACTGTAAGCTCCGCTCTGACCGAAGGATCGGAGGATCGAATCCATCCAAGGGTCATTGGTAGACATCAGGAAAGGCATCCGGTCAGAAAATGCTACACGCTCCAATGCAAAAGTCCTCTACTCAGGGGCAATGCCTTAGCCCTTCGGGGATACCAGGCGTAAAACCAATTCTCTCTATCTATCTATAGATATATATACAGTAAGCTCTCTACTATCCGGACGACCACTATCCGGTTACATCACTATTCGGACATCGTGGACTGATGGCCGAAACCCCAAAATTGGGGGGGGGGCGGTTTTTTTTCCCCCCCCCCGACCGAGTCAGTTTGAATTTCCAGCGTGCGGCAACTAGCTCTCTTCCCGCCCTATCCCCCTCCTCCTAGTTCTGTCTCAACTCCCGTGAACAGTGGACAGCTGTCCGATCGTTTGCGGTATTTTCGTTCTTGTTTAAATAATCAAAAGTCACAGTGCTAAGGATTAAGTGTAGTTAAACACTGGATTACTGGACATGCTTCAAGAGCAATTATGACCACTGTAAAAACTTAAAGGTGGGGATAAACAAGGAGTAAACAACAATCAAGGACATGTAAGTAAACATTGTTAACTGCTAAATATTTTCCATAATCACTTCTAAATCCTCATTCTCTGGTTACATTTTATTTACTTCATGCTTTGTGTCCCATATTTGAGTGCACAGGCTGTGAAAGAGGTGATTTTCTCAGTGATTACCATGTCTCTTACATACATTCACTATCTAGTCAACTGGTGAACATATTTGCCCAACTCACCTCTAAATCATAATTTTTCTGGTTACATTTTATTTACTTCATGCTTTGTGTCCCATCTTTGAGTGCACAGGCTGTGAAAAGGTGATTTTCTCAGTAATAATCATGTCTATACGTTCATTATGTAGTCAGCTGACGAACACCCCTGCCTTACTCACCTCAAAATCATCATTTTGGGGTTAAAATTTGATTAATTCATGCTTTGAGCCAATTATTTATGTGTATGGGGTCATAAATAAGTGCTATGCATGTTCAGTAGGGAGGTAGGTAGGTGGTTTTCTGATTTAGGTTAGGTTAGGGTCAAGAATGACCGGTGCTGTTGGTGAACAGTGAACACCTTTGCCATACCTAACTCTTTTTCTGGTGACAATTTATTTATATGATGCTTTGTATCCCATATTTTAGTCCATAAGATGTGAGAAATGATGATTTTCATAGTGACTGCCACGTCCAATACTTACTTACACTAAGCTGCCAACTCGTGAACACCCCTGCCTTACTCACCTCAAATTCATTATTTTTGGGTTAAAATGCGATTAATTCATGCTTTGTGCCAATTATTTATGTGAATGGGGTCTTAATTAAGTGCTATGCATGTCCGGTAGGGAGGAAGATAGGTGGTTTTCTGATTTAGATTAGGTTAGGGTAGGGTCAAGAATGACCAGTGCTGTTGGTGAACAGTGAACACCTTTACCATACCTAACTCTTTTTCTGGCAACAATTTATTTATTTGATGCTTTGTATCCCATACTTTAGTCCATAAGATGTGAGAAATTATGATTTTCATAGTGACTGCTACGTCCGATACTTACTTACAGTAACCTGCCAATTCATGAACACCCCTGCCTTACTCACCTCAAATTCATCATTTTTGGGTTAAAATTCGATTAATTCATGCTTTGTGCCAATTATTTATGTGAATGGGGTCTTAAATAAGTGCTATGCATGTCTGGTACGGAGGTAGGTAGGTGGTTTTCTGATTTAGGCTAGGTTAGGGTCAAGAATGACCGGTGCTGTTGGTGAACAGTGAACACCTTTGCCATACCTAACTCTTTTTCTGGTAACAATTTATTTATTTGATGCTTTGTATCCCATATTTTAGTGCATAAGATGTGAGAAATGATCATTTTCATAGTGATTGCCATGTCCAATACTTATTTACACTAAGCTGCCAACTCATGAACATCTATGCCTTACTTACCTCAAAATCATCATTTTTGGGTTAAAATTGAATGAATTCATGCTTTGTGTCCATTATTTAATGCATATGGTGTGAGAAAGGGTGATTTTCATAGTGATTTCCATGTCTGATACTTACACTTGCTGGCAAGTTGTGAGCACCTATGCCTTACTCACCCCTAAATCATCATTTTTTGGTTAAAATTCAGTTAATTCATACTTTGTGTGCATTATTTATGTGAAAGGGGACTTAAATAAGTGCTATGCATGTCCAGTAGGGAGGTAGTAGGTGGTTTTCTGATTTAGGTTAGGTTAGGTTAGGTTAGGGTCATGAATGACCAGTGCTGGAGCTTCAGGGCCACTATCCGGACAAGACCACTGTCCGGTCATGCCTTTGGCTCTATTACGTCGGATAGTGGAGGGATTACTATATATTTATTTATGAATGAAAGTAATGCAAGTATAAGTGGCTGGGGAATGGCAGGGAGAAGGAGGGTTGTGAGAAGAGAGAAAGAAATCACCAGGATGGAAGTGGTGGAAGCAATGAAGAAAGTTAAAATGGGGAAAGTCCCAGGAATTAATGGAGTGTGTGGTGAAATGCTGAAGCATGGGGGAGAGATAGTAATAGAATGGATGTGGAAGGTGTGCAGATTGGCTTGGGAGGAGGGTAGAGTCCCGGAGGATTGGAAGTCAGGTATAATTATTCCTCTGTACAAAGGAAAAGGGGAAAAATCAGTGTGTGGTAATCATAGGGGCCTTCTCAGTGTAATAGGAAAAGTATATGGTAGGATACTTATTGACAGAGTTAGGGAAATTACTGAGGAATTAGTTGGAGAAGAACAAGGAGGTTTTAGGAAGGGAAGAGGTTGTGTAGACCAGATATTCATTCTTAGATCCTTAGTGGAAAAGTTTCTAGAGAAGGGCAAGAAGTTGTATGCAGCCTCCGTGGATCTGGAGAAAGCATATGACAGGGTGGATAGACAAGGTTTGTGGAAGGTATTAAGAATATATGGAGTGGATGGGAAGTTGTTGAAGGCAGTGAAGAGTATGTATGAGGGTGCTAAAGCTGCAGTGCGTGTGGATGGCAAACTGAGTGAACCTTTCCATTTGAAGGGTGGATTGGAACAAGGATGTGTCATGTCTCCATGGTTGTTCAATCTGTATATGGATGGGATTATAAAAGAGATACAAGGTCGTGCAGTGGATGTTGGAGCGGCCCTAGTGAGAGAGGGCAGTGTTTGGAAACTCCCTGTACTGTTGTTTGCAGATGATACTGTGTTGTTGGGTGAAGACGAAGGGGAGCTGCAAGGCTTGGTAGATGAGTTTGGGAGAGTGTGTAAAAAACGGAATCTAAAGGTGAATGTGGGGAAGAGTAAAGTGATGGTCTTCGAGAGAAGTGAAGCCAGTGAGTGTACAGTGAGATTGGATGGGAAGGAAATGGAGAATGTGCGTGAATTTAAGTACTTGGGCAGTGTGATGAGTAAGGATGGTAGTCTGTCTAGAGGGTGAAGTGCTCGAAAGGGTACAGCAGGGAAGGAAGGTTGCTGGTTCATTGAAAGCAGTGATAGGAAACAGGGAGGTGAGCATGGAAGTGAAAAAGTTGTTACATGACAGTGTTGTGATACCAACTCTGACATATGGAAGTGAAGCTTGGACCCTGTTGGAAGGACAGAAGTCAAGAGTGAGAGCAGTGGAAATGAGTTATTTGAGAGGAGCATGTGGAGTCACATGGAGAGACAGACTAACAAATGAGGAAGTGAAGGAATGTTGTGGTGTGGTTGAGGACGTGATGGGAAGCGTTAGGAGAAACACGTTAAGATGGTTTGGGCATGTGGAGAGGATGAAGAGTGAAAGATTGACGAGGAGAGTGTATGTGAGTGAGGTGGAGGGGGCGAGAGGGAGGGGGAGGCCGAGGATGGGATGGAGTGGAGAGGTATATGAGAGAGGGGTGTGTGAGTTGGGAGCGTGGTAGTGAAATGGCAGGGGACAGAGTGACATGGAGGCGATTTGTTTGTGGCCACCCCGTTCGGGATTGAGGCGTCTGGCAATAGATAGATAGATAGATTTATATACATACACATATATATCTATATCTATATCTATCTATCTATATATATATATAACATGTTGTACTGCTTTACTTAAGTGTAACTTAAGGGTTAAGGGACTGAACAGAGAGGCTGCCAGGGATCGAGCAGCGTGGAGAGCTGCCATTAGGTGACCAAGGCCGACGCATGCAAGCATGTTGGAGCCTTCAAAAACGAAAACGAAAACGATACATACACATATATGATCAGCAGTTATAGTTCAATTCAACCCCCCCCCCCTTAATCTCAGTTTTCTCTTGATGGCTATATAGGGTCTCATAACATGTTCAACATTTTATAACTGCATTCCCTTTCTTGGTGGCTATACAGGGCAACACTCACTTCATGAGGAAGATACCCCCCGGTGCGGAGGCATCCAATATTCTGGTGGGTGAAGTGCCATTCCTGGAGAAGCCTGTGACAGCGTTTGTGCGACTGTCCCAGAGTGCCAACCTGGGTGATCTGACAGAGGTTCCCGTACCCACTCGTTTCCTGTACATCATCCTTGGACCTGTTGTGAGTGGCTGTTGTGTTATGCTGTATTTTGTTTATCCTTTGACCTGTGTTATGTTTGTGAACCATATGTGATACAGTACTGCACACTTATTCCTCATTTCACACACTTTCACTTAACATGTTTTCACTATAAACTCTCAAACACTTTTTACAAATTATTTTTTAACTGTTTAAACAGATGACCTTTCTTGCTTGCACATACCCTTCCCATAAAGCAGTTCTTCTCCTAACACTGTAGTTGTCAGGAATGCACTTGTACAGTAATTCCTGTATACAGTTGTACACTATACAGGAATTACTGTATAGTGCACTAACTACTGACATGCAGTACTCCATTATGTTCCTTTCTGGATATATCGAACAATCATTTCCTAATAGGGTGGACTGTCCAGATACCATGAGATTGGGCGTGCCATGGCAACACTGCTGAGCGACGAGGTGTTCCACGATGTGGCATACAAGGCCAAGAACCGAAGTCACCTGCTGGCTGGCATTGATGAGTTTTTGGATGCTGTCACTGTCCTGCCCCCTGGAGAGTGGGATCCAGCTATTAGGTATTCTATTGAGGCTCTTGCCATACTCTGCATTTTAACTTGATGTATCCTTTTTACCTAAACATCCCATACTCTTTTCAAAACAACTTCCAATACATGCTCTGTTCACTGTAACCTCCTATACATACTCTTTACACCATAACTTTCTACACATACTCTTTACACTGTAACTTCCTTTACGCTCTTTTACTGTAACTTCTATACATACTCTTTTCACTGTAACATACATAATGTTTTCACTGTAACCTCCTTCACATACTTTTTACATTGCAACTTCTCCATAATGTTAATTTCCTACACTCTACACAGTTGCACTACCTATTTTCATTTTTAATTGGCCTAAAACTGTTATTTCTCCCTCTTGAACATTGATCTTTAACAACAGTTTAACACTAGAATATGATGATAGTCTCAAAGAAGTGCTATGGAAAGGATGCAGAACTACAATATTTTCTTCTCCTACAACTGCGCTATGCTACAAAAGCATAAAAATCTCCACAAAGTTAATATAGAACAACAACACTGAAATGCCTGTAATATAGAAGAACTACACTGAAATGCCTGTAATTCATCAAGAACTTTCCTTACCAGCAATACTGCTTTGTACTGTACAATATGTTAAAATAAGTAAAGCAGTACAACATGAAAATCGGGTGGGCAAATTGTGTATTGTATGTCTAACTTCCTGCCATGTACTCCTGTAGAATTGAGCCTCCTGCTGCGATCCCCTCCCAAAAGCCCCGTAAGACAAAGAAACCTGTGGAGGAAGTAATTGATGAAGAGGAAGAGGAGGCCAGGATTCGGGAGGAGGCTGGACTCACCCGCTCGGGCAGGTTATTCGGCGGCCTCGTGAACGACGTCAAGCGCAAGAAACCGTTTTACCTCACCGATTTCAAGGACGGCTTGTCCATCCAGTCCATTGCCTCCTTCATCTTCATCTACTTTGCTTGTCTCACCCCAATTATCACCTTTGGAGGCCTGCTTGGGGAGGCCACTGGGAACAACATTGCAGCTCTGGAGTCACTGGTGTCAGGTCTGATCTGTGGTGTGGTGTATGGGTTCTTCTCTGGCCAGCCACTTACCATCCTGGGATCTACTGGCCCAGTTCTCGTCTTTGAAACCATTCTGTATGACTTCTGCAAGTAAGTGTGTTACTTATTCAGTGTATCTGCCTCACCACTTCTGTTTGTCTTTGAAACCATTCTGTATGACTTCTGCAAGTGTGTTACTTATTCAGTGTATCTGCCTCACCACTTTTGTTTAATGTAATGGTATTTATCTGTTTAGGTACTCATTGCCAAGTGGAGAGAATGGAGAATTAGAGATAGGCTAGGAGAGAATATGAATGAGGTGGAGAGGGAAAGGGGGAGGGGAAACCAGAGGATGAGGGTGGAGGGTTAGGGTGGAGAGGTGTATGAGGCATCCAGTGACAGAGGACAGAGTAACATGAAAAGGATTTATTCATAACTACTCCCACAGGGATTAAGGCAGATGGCCATAGATACACAGACAGACAGACAGAAAAACAGGTAACAGGATAGCAGAAAAGTGGATGACGGATAAATATAGACAGATAGATGGATAAACAGAATGACAGACAGACAGATCTAGAGTAGACATATTTTTGCCTCTGTCCCAGTCTATGAACTTTATTCCCTCTCAGAACAACGGAGTGGGATTATCTCTCGTTCCGCATGTGGATTGGTCTGTGGAGCAGCCTCATTCTCATCATCCTGGTGGCCATTGATGCTTCTGCCCTTGTTTGTTTCATCACCCGCTTCACTGAGGAGAACTTCGCCACTCTCATTGCCTTCATCTTTATATATAAGGTTAGGTAGTTTCTTAATATACAAGGTGTGTTGGCTTTGGCAGTTAACTGTTTCCAGTTCACAGAAAACATCAGCTGTGCCATGGCCAACCTCAGGATGGGGATTGTTTAGCCCCATTCTGTACTGTAGTACTGTTTTGTGGTACCTACAGCACATACACTGAAAAAAAAAAATCTCTGTGGCATACCACAGAAACTAAGCATGGTATGTATGTACCACATTATTAAATTGGTGTGTTGGAGGCAGCTTGGAGTGCAGTATTTTGCCTTCATAATACCCTCACGTTGGCATCAGCATTAACACTTAATACGAATGACATTGTGATTTGCTGTGGTAAAGAAGGGGTTAAGAGGAAACGTCAGTGTCATTTTCGTATGTACTGTATCAAATGTATGATAACTTCATTCTTTTCCTACTTTCTTTACTCTCAGGCTGTGGAGAAGGTGTTGAAGATTGGGCATAAATATCCGATGGAGATAAAGGTGGACGTCCCTAAGGAGTGTATGTGTATTGTGGACAATAAAGAGGATTACCCTGACATGAATGAAACAGACTGGTCACATGTCACTTCCGAGGACTGTCATGCTGTGAGTGTCAGAAAAAGAATGAAAAGTTTGATACAAAATGGTTTGTGGGTAGCATACTTTTAAGAATATGGTACCAACCATTATTTATTCTATATATTTGTAACAAACTTCTTAATGTGTATCTTTAATAAACACCATTCTGTGATATCAAATAAGGAATTCTGAAATGTCACATTTTAGAACATACAGGAATAAACACTGATTCATTAGTGTATATATAAACATTACATACAAATATGAAGTGTATTCTGTACAGCAGCTGCCTCACCAATGTAATGTCTCACAGCTGTTCAATGGCACAATGGTGGGTGATGGACCCGAATGTATGCACTACTACCCAGATGTCTTCCTGCTCAGTCTCATCCTCTTCTTTGGCACCTTCATCATCTCCATGTACCTCAAGGATTTCAAGTCTGCTGCCTTCTTCCCAGCTAAGGTGAGTCATCATCAATGTACTTTTCCTCATATAAACAGAAGCATAGGGACCAGGGGCTAGATTACTCAGTCCCGAAATTTAAGGCAAAGATGACCAGTCTCAATTGCCTCTGAGTGGCATTGTGGGGGGCAATAAACCCAAACCATCCTGCAGATGGAACTCCTGCAGGCTCCACCCATAGATATCTGACTGTATTCAATGCAGCTTTGGAGATATCTTAACACCACTTCCCCAGGAATTTATTCAACACATTAACATCACAGTATCATGCAGAACACCACTCCCTCAGCAATTTATTCTGCACATTTACACCACAGTATCCTCCCAAACACCACTTCCGCAGCTATTTAACTTGCTTATGTACACCACAGCAGCATCCTCTTACAACACTTCCTTGGCTATTTATTCTGTGCATTTACACCATGGCATTCTCTCTTAACAACACTTCCTAAGCAATTTATTTTGCATATGTACAACACAGTATCCTCTTTTATGCTACTGATCCATACCATGTCAGTTGTAAGTTACTACCATTCAAGGAAATGTGATGGTCTAATGCAGAATGGATGGAGAATGGGAGACTGACTATAAAAGCATATGTGAATAAGGTGGAGAGGGTGACCAAGGATGAGGTGGAGAGACTGAGTTGAGAAATATATGAGGGGGGGGGGACTTGCAGGAAGGGCAGCCAAATATCAGAGGACAGAGTGATGTGGAGGTGATTTGTTTACAGTCACCACTTATGGGATACAGTCACCACTTATGGGATTAAGGCATCTTGCAGCAGACAGACAGACAGATAGTAATGCTTCAAATAAATCACTAGGGTAGGTGCATTACAGAGCCTCTCATGTCACCTATATTTTCTGGCCCTATTTTGTATGTGGTTTTTGTGCTATATCATTCATATTTACTGTAGTTAACTATGACCTGTTCATTTTACAATTAACCTCTTCAGCCCAATTAATTATTTTTTGATTTGGTTTGTGGTTCTTATAGAGGACTTTGTTTGGCTTTTCAATGGGGTAGGTAGCTCGATCGGTAGAGAGTTGGCTTGCAGTCCCGAGGGACCCAGGTTCGAATCCTCGCTGGGGCAGGGAACAGTTTAAGGATTTGAATTTCATTAAATCAGGCTTTACTGATCTACCAGGAGACCCGCCGACATGTCGTAAAAATAACCCCGCTAATACCAATACATCAGTCCTGTATGAGACAGCCCTAGCATGTATTCAATATGGACGGTGGGTGTTAGCGCCGAAGTGGTGACATGTAGAGGTGTATGGTATGTAGGAGGATGGCTGGGCCTTGATAGCAGGCTGTAAAGCCTATGGCCAGAGTCGGACACATAAAAAAAAACAAAAAAAACATAATGCCACCCAGGGATGAGTGAAGCTGGTCACTCTCATCTTAAATGTCAGGACCAATCTGCTTAGCCCCGGGCTCCTACGCTCCTTATGGGGCAATGTATGATTGAATGATGGATGGATGGATGGATGAACTGTAACCTTCATTAACTCTTTTACAACCAGATGTCTCTCCTAAAATGAAAGAAAATCACCCAGAACAAGTATAGTACAGCAAAATCTGAAATTCTTTCTTCCAAAGATTTTAGGGAAAATGTAAAATTTTGGTGGTAAAACCATCAAGCTTACTAATGAGAAAATCATGTACTGTACTAAATATTCCACAGTGAAGCACCTTGTATTAGTAATTTATTCATGTACTAAATATTCCACAGTGAAACTCCTTGCATTAGTTATCATCTGTTCCTATACATATCTACAAAATTTTGTCTTTACCATATATGCTGACTGTGAGAGGACAGGTGATATCCACATCCAGTTACTGTTTGAATACATATATTGGAAAGTGGAGGTTTCTGGAAATGGAGATTCTGATGTGAGAACCTGTATTGTGAAAAAAAAAAGATAAAAAAAGTCATTGGTGTGAAGGGAGAGAATAGCAAACACTGCCACGAAAAGCATACAAAACTAATTAAATTGTTATTGCTGTGTTACTGCTATTTCAAGATGACCATGCTGAATCATATCACAATGCCAATAAAAGATAAAACATCTTAGAACACACATATATTTCAGGTGTGCAAATACCAATAAAAGATAAAACACCTTAGAACACACATATAATTACAGGTGCGCCAGTTCATCAGTGACTTCGCTGTTATAATTGCCATTCTGTCCATGAGTGGTTTGGATTATGCTGTTGGAATTCATACACCCAAGCTGGAAGTGCCATCACAATTCAAACCAACCCATCCTGACCGTGGATGGATCATTCCTCCTTTCAATGGTATGTCTTGGTTTATCAAGAATACAAAATGGATGTAAAATATTGTGGTACTAATAGTTGTAGCCTAAGGTTCATCTGAAAACATGAACCCAGTGGACTGTGGGCTGAGTTTGCCCTTCTGCAATCCAACATTCTCCTCTAGATGGACAGGCAGGGAGTCAAGATGTGGTGGTGGTGGTGGTGGTGGTGGTGGTGGTGGTGGTGGTGGTGGTGGTGGTGGTGGT